>JARHVA010002525.1:217500-340000 GCA_037957365.1 Torreya grandis
AATTATGATAAGTGATAATGCCTTGTAATGATATTTATAAGTATGGGAGCTCTAATTCTATAGGCAAGATAAATTATGTGCCATATACATATTAGCCCTAGTGGGTGTTCAAACACTTGTTCAATAATACCAAAGTACATGATATTATTGTAAGTGCCAATTACTTCCTACATCATTAACTATTTTTTTGAGAACCTTGATAAGAGTTTTATTTTTTGATTTAGTCTATCCTTTCCCTTAGGGGTAATAAGGGGAAGAAAAGTGCTTCTTGATATGGTACCACTAGCATAAGGCCTTGAATTCTTAATTTTTAAAGGACTTTCCATTATCTAATATGATGTTGGTAGGAATGCCAAACTGGAAAATGATTTGATTTAGGATGAATTTAGAAATATGGAGACCTATAGTGTAGGTAAGTGGTATTGGTTCTACCCATTTGGTGAAATACTTTGTAGCAGTGATGATAAATTTATGTCCATTAGAAGATGTAGTATTTATCTTTCTAATTAGATCAAGTCCCCATATAGAAAATGGACATGGATTCATAACAAGTTGTAGCTCCTATTGTCACCAAATCATGCACCCTATAATAGGGTGTTCAATCCTCTTCTAGATTTGGCCAACATGTGAACACTTCTAGTCATGTGGGTGTACCTATAGTGGAATTGAGCCTCTAGGTTTTAAGGGATAGCTCCCTGAATGTATCTTGAAGTGATTTCACCTATGGTAATGCTTTATTATGGGAAAAGAGTTAGAATTTGCATGAAATAAACCTAATCTAAGGGGATGATACATAAATATGTATTCTATATTACCATAATACTTTATAAATTCTAAGTCCTATGGATCTTAACATGATTATTTCAATATAGAGGTGAGATGCATAAGATCTATCCAAGCTAAGTGAACTATAGGCTAGTTTCAAACACTAAGGCTCATTATACACTTGATAGAACTTCATATGACATGTTAGAACACAAATCTCACACAAAAATGAAAGGATAAAGGGAAAAATAATAGACAATAATCACTTTGCACCAATATACATCACTTTCACACTCAGACAATTATCTAGAAACTAGAAAATAAAAAATGCATTAATGTACAAAGCCATAATATGATGTCATTCTAGCAGGGTTTTGCTATACATGGAGTGGAACCTCCTCTAAAATAGATCAAGGGATATATTTATAGAAAAGGGGAGAAATAGAAAAGGATTCTACCACTGAGAAAAAGAATCAAATGAGTATAACTCCCTTTGAAATGTTGTTATAACTACCTTTTCAAAATATGCTCATTCAAACCACTTGATTGATTCAGGTCACCGAGAGTGGTTACATAGGTATAATATCTTCTCTATGATACTCCATAGTGGCTAAAATGATGGGTTATATTCCTTTTCAGTTGGGTTTAGGTAACAGTGTAGCTACAACACTTGGATCCCCAATTTAGAATCATGACTTGTTGTCAACTTCTCTTGACTGGTTGTCATGGCATGCATAGTGGAGAGAAAAGTCACTTTCAAGTACCTATTACATTAAATGAAATATTTTGGTCCACTTGTTTGCCTTTGTGGCACCATTTAAAACATTATCTCTTTTTTCTAGAAATGGAAAATATAGTTAGAGAAGGATCCCTTTATGATGCAAACCTGCAAGCTAAAAATCCATATTTAGCCACATGGGTGGTCCCTTTATGTTCTATATGATTGATTTCATCATATTGACTACTCTATGGTTTTTGAACTAGCTTTGATGGTGTCAAGAAGACTCTAAAAAACCTTTCTTTCATAATAAAAAATAACCTTTCAACCCTCATCGAGAATCCTGGGCTCATCGTTACTCTTAACCTTGATTTTCATTGGTTGTTGATGCTTGATCTAGATCCTTAACTCATTAACCAATTCATTTCATCAATTTGGATTGGTATGAATGCCTAAGAATCCTCTACCAATTGAATGCATCTTTGACACTTATCTTTCACACATTCATCCTTGAGATTCATTGACCCTTTGACCTCCACGTGCCATTATATTGAGATGTATGATCGAGCACAACCCATTGATCTTATTAGGACCCATTATTTGAAATCCAATGGTTAGTCCATGATCTTAAAATTGACAGTCTTTAGGATGTCTTTTGATGTTCACACAATCATCATTGACATTTGTATGACCATCAAATTTAAGCTCAAAAGGATTGTTTTTATCCATATTTAAACTTGATGTTCATGCGACCGTCATTCATCTTTCCATAGAACATGATTGACATCCTGAAGAATGTCAAATTTAATCATAGGTAGATTTTTTCTTGATCTTTAACTTGATGTTCATGTGAACATCTTATGTTTTTTGACCAACTTTGAAATCTTGGATCTTTAAACATGAGAAACATGGAGGCATCAAACTTTTAGAAGATGTTCTTAAGGTCAAAAGGGAAAAACCCATTTGATCCATTAGTTGTGTGAGGATCCATGAGAAAGATACTAAATCCACAAGTCAGCTATTACACTTTCTCTTGCATGATCTCCTAGTGATTACCAAGCTCAAACGACTATGGGAGACCTAGCAAAAATGCTTGGGAACCCAACTTTGCACATGTATAACTCCATTTGCACTTCGACCAAGGACTTTAGACTTGGTGTATAATAAATTGGGACCAACATGAAAAAAACCATGTGACTAATTTACTCTAAAACTACCACACATGTGAATATTGCTTTGTGAAATTACTCACTTGGATTTGCTAAAACCTTCCTAAAAATGGCTATGGGAAAACACGCAGAAGTGACTGAGGAGCCAACTTTGGACCTTTGTAAATTTTGATGCATTTGGGAGGAGGACCTAATATTTTTCACATATGAGCTTGGCATAAAATTTAACAAACCCATTTGACCAATTATTCTTGATTTGTCCACACATGTAAGATATAGCCTTAATAAACTACCCACTTGTACTTTCTACCACTAGACCTGAAATGCCTAGGTGAACACAATAAAAACCAAGATTTTATTTAGTCATTCTAAGCAGTATTAACACCTCATAGGGTCTCTAAAACACTCTCTATCTACTCATCCATTAACAACTTGATCCATACCCTAACTACATTGATCACCATGAAGACTTGCCACTTACCTATATGACTCTAAAATGGTCCCTTAGACACCGAATGAAACAAGGACCAAGCTAGACTATGATTAAAATAGAATGGAATAGTAATTTACACTAACAAAGATGCAACATATTATATGACATTATAAAAGGCGCATATATAAGATTTGACTATAGGGGGTTGACCCATTTTGGCCTATGTGGAAAAATGATCAACATATTTGGTGATTTCCTAAGGGTGGCATGCTTTCTATGCCATGACCAGTTGCCTAATATTGTCCATTGAGATATGGAGTCACATATATAAGAGTTTTGACACATAAAATACCTTGAACAACACACCAAACAACAAAAAATAATAGGAATAAAACATGAAGTAAGGAACTAAGTAAAACACACATGTGCGTAAGAGAACTTGTTGGAACATGACACATCAAGAAGGGAAACACACACCTAAACAAATTGACCTAATCACTAACTAACTTGAGATGAAAAATTCCACTAGGATTAAAGGGGAAGTCTGAAAAGTCACTTTATTTATGACATGAAGGGTTGCATGAGACATTTAGCCTTTTGGCCCTTGACATTGATGCCTCCATCTTCTTCATGTTGTTTTATAACTTTATTGGCATGTTGTTTAATGAGAACCAATAAAATCTAAATAGGCTATCTATGTAAATGAAATATTCTTACATCCAATCAACCTTAACTCTCTTGTATGGTTCCTCAGTTATGACCTTCAATGGTAGTTGAATAGGGATTTCATTTTTGGTTTCCATAGTTTCCTCAATAATATTGGGTTTCTCTTCAGCTAAAAATTATTCAAGATCATCTTGGAGCTCTTCATAGTCTACCTAATCTTGATTGTTGTCCTCTATGGAAAACTCCTTCTCTATCTTGTCATGTACTTATCCCTTGATATGAAAATTTTTGAATATGATAGTCCTCTCAACCTTGCTCTCCTCCTTGACATAATGTGCTCAATGTTTGAAAGTATCAAGCTCGTATTATTCATGTCTTAATACCTTTGGAAAGGTTTTAGCCTTAGATAGAGCTCTTGATTGTCCTTTAGGAATCTTGACTTCTGCCTTGACTTCATCCTCCATGTTCATAACTTCTTGGGTATAAATTACATCAAATTTATTTCTAAATATAGGTTCATGATCAGTAGAAATAAATTCACCTTCATGTTTGATTTAACACTCAAGATCATGTTTATTAGGCTCAACAACAAACTTGTCATTAAATATGCAATATTTTAGAGGAGGAAGAGTTTTTCCTAACCTATCAAATTCCTTGCATATGGCATTGAACCTTTGCCATAAATATTTTTCCTCATGAATGTTATCTTCTAGAGCTATTTCATCTAATTTAGTCTCATGAGACTCTCTTGAGATTGTAGTTTATTAAAGAATGACTTGATCTTCCTCCTTGATAGTATTCTCCACTTCATGCTTAATATGATCATCCACAACTTCATTATTAGACATGAAGTCTTCTTCAAATGCATCTCTCTTCAAATCTTGGCCACATTCCTCATGGATATCTACAATAAAATATTCAATATGTTTCTTTTCATATAAGAAGGAAAGATTACACTTGTGGTCACCAATGGGGGTCCCTATGGTGATTTATTCCTCATAGTCATTCATGACATCTTATTGGTCAGCCTTATCTTGGATTTTCACCTCTTCACTTGCTTCTCTCAATATGGGCTCATGTGAAGGGGCTAGAATATGAGATGTAATAAAAGGATGATATGTGATGGGGGGTTGATGAATTCGAGATGGAGTGTGAGGGTTAGGAGAGGGATTGGGAGTGTATTTAGGAAAGATGAATGCACTAGTAATCTCATAGGGAAGTGATTTCTTGGGTTAGTTGGAAGGAGGGACACTTACATAAGCAAGAGTTGCATCTTTCCAATAGATTTATTGAAACCCTTAAACAGAAACATGTTTATTTTTTAGCTCTTTATCCTCCCACATACTTAGCATATCTATTGAGCATTGAAGGCATTTATTTTCCAAGTCTATATATCCTTTGATATCCCATTGAATTTCATCTTCAACCACCCCCCATGCACTCATCCATTTTTGGATAAAACTTCATAACCATTACATGAGATGGTTAGGAATAACATCAAACTTATTATCCCATGTTCCCATATTATCTTCACTATCTATCATCTCTGGTAAGAGTGACAAGAAGGATTGGACATGAGGTGGGGCTAATAGAGCAAGGGAAAGGTAATGATGAGGATCAAGACCAAATTTAACTTGTTGCATTTTAGCCTGCAAGAACCTATATCTCTCCTTGTAATACCTTGATATAGATTCCATAGAAACATATTGTTCTTCATGATAAGACTCATAGGAGTAATCTTGAGGTTCATAGGTATCATGGTATGGTTGATAGGGTTCATATTGTAACTGATAGGGAGACATTTCTTGATAGGTATTTTGGTAACCTTCCTCATAAGGCTATCCAATAACCTGTGGTTTGTATGGGGGGGCAATGGATGATTATAAGGATACCATGGCTCATAAGACTGATAGCCATTTTGATAGGAATATTAGGGAGTATACTATGGTTCATATCAAGGCTGATAAGGAGGTCCATGGTAGGGATATTCACCATGGTCGTTCATATCAACCTCATGTATCAAAGGAAATATAAAAACTAATCAAAAATTTAATGAGATATACTTGGGATACTTAAAAATAGAAGCTATCATTTGGAGTTACCATTAGTGATAGGTTACTTGATTCCAAAATTTGATAGAGGAAAGACATGTCAACAATCTTCCCACTCTCTTGGACCTTTGTCCCACCTAGCATGTCAAAAATGTTGTCACTAAATCTCACACCCTAGAAGAGGGTGGTCAATCCTCTTCTATATTTGGGTAACATGGGAACACTTCTAAGCATGTGGGTGTACCTATAGTGGAAGTGAGCCTATAGATTTTAAGGTCTATCTCCTTGAATGTATATTGAAGTGCTTTCACCTATGATAATGCTTTCTTATGGGAAAAGAGTTAGACGTTTCATGAAATAAACCTAATCTAAGGGGGTGATACACCAAAATGTATTCCATATGACCATCATATTTTCCTACACTAAGAAACAAGGGACACAAACTAACTTATTAGTCTTATGGATCCTAACATGAGTATTTCAATATGGAGGTGATATGTATGAGATATATCCAAGGTAAGTGAACCACATGCTAGTGACAAACACTAAGGCTCATTATATACTTGAAAGATAGGAATGTACACTTGAAAATACTTCATATGACCTATTATAATATAACTCTCACACAAAAATGAAATGATAAGGGGAGAAAAGGATAGAGATTAATCACTTTTCACTACCATACATCACTTTCACACTTAGACAATTGTTCAAGAACTAGAAAATTAGAAATGCATTAATATTCAAAGGCACAATATGATGTATTTCCTATAAGGATTCACCATACATGGAGTGGAACCTCCTTTAAAATAACTCAAAGGCTATATTTATAGAAAAGGGGAGAAAGAGAGAGGGATTATGGCACTAATAAAAAAAATCAAATGAGTATATCTCCCTTTGAAACACTGTTACAACTGCCTTTGCAGAATATGCTCATTCAGACCACTTGATTGATCCAAGTCACCTAGAGTGGTTTCATAGTTATAATATCTTCTCTATGATACTCCATGGTGGCTACAATGATGGGTTTAAGTCCTTTTTATCTAGTTATAGGTAATAATGTAGTAGCAACACTTAGATCCATCATTTAAAACCATGACTTGTTGCCAATTGCTCCTCATTAGTTGTCATGGTGTGTATAGTGGAGAGAAAGGTCACTTTCAAGTAGTTGGTCCATTCAATGAATTATTGGGGTTCACTTTTTTGCCTTCATTGTAAAATTTAAAACATTATCTCTTTCTTCTATAAATGGTGAACATAGTCAGATAAGGATCCTTTATGATGCAAACCTACAAGCCAAAAGTCCATATTTAACCACATGGGTGGTCCTTTTATGCTATCTATGCTTGATTACATTGTATTGAATAGTCTATGGCATTTTAACCAGATTTGATGGCATCAAGAATACTCTAAAAAACCTTTATTTCATAATTGAAAACAACCTTTCAACCCTCATCAAGAATCCTAGGCTCATCATTACTCTTGACCTTGATTTTCATTAGTTTTTGATGATTTATCTGGATCCTTGAAATATTAATGAACTCATTTCATCAATTTAGATCAATATAAATTCTTGAGAACCATCAATATTCTAATAATTGAATGCATCTTTGGCACTTGTCATGCACATATTTGCCCTTGATATTTACTGACCCTTTGACCTTCATGCACCATTAGATTGAGATGTATGATTAAGTGCAAACCATTAATCTTATTGAGACTCATTGTTTGAAATATAATGAATTGTCCATGATCTTAAAATTGACAATTTTTGGGATTTATTTTGATGTTCATGTGATCATTATTGACATTCATGTGACCATCAAATTTAATCTCAAAGGGATTGTCTTGCTCCATCTTTCAACTTGAAGTTTGCATGATCGTCATTTATCATTCCATAGAACATGATTGACATCCTAAGAAATGTCAAATTTAATGATAGGTATATTTTTTATTGAGCTTTAAGTTGATGTTCACATGAACATATTATAATTTTAACAAACTTTTAAAGCTTGTATCTTAAAGCATGAGAAACATGGAGGCATCAAACTTTTAGAAGATGTTCTTAAGGTCAAAAGGGACAAACCTATTTGATCCATTGGTCATGTGAGGATACCAAAGTGAGATACTAAATAAACAATTTGGTTGCTCCATTTGATCTTACATGATATCCTAGTGACGATCGAGCTCAAATGACTAAGTATGGGAAACCTAGCAGAAATGCTTGGGAGCCCAACTTTATACATGTTTAACTCCATTTAAACTTTGGTGGACCTCAGACTTGGCACATAGAAACATGGGACCAATGTGAAAAAAATAATGTGACTACTTTCCCATAAAACTACCACACATGTGAGATATTGATTTGTGAAAGTGCTCACTTGGCTATGCTAGAACCTTCTTAAAAATGGCTATGGGAAAATAAGCAAAATGTGATTAAGTAGCCAACTTTGGACATTTGTAACTTTTGATGCACATGGGAAGAGGACCTAAGATTTGGCAAATATGAGATTGGTATAAAATTAAACAAACCCATATGACCTATTCCTTTTGACTTATCTATATGTGTGAGATCTAGCCTCAACAAACTTCCCACTTATAGTTTTTGCCACTAGACGCAAAATGCCTAGGTGAACACAATTAAGAACTAAATGAAAACTAGGAGCTTCTTAATTCATTCCAAGTACTATTAACACCTCATAGGGTCTCTAAAATACTCTCCATCTTCTCATCCATTATCAACTTGATCCATACCTTAATTGCATTGATCACCATGAAGACCTACCACTTGCATATATGACTCTAAAATGGTCCCTTAGACACCAAATGAAAATAGACCAAGCTAGACTATTATTAAACTATAATTTTGTAGGAAATGACACTAAAAAAGATGTAACATATTTTATGACATTATAAAAGGCCCCTATACAAGATTTGACTATAGGGGTTTGAACCATTTGGCTTATAATATTGCCATGTTTTTGGTAGGCTACACATTTTTTTACATATAGGTAAGAATCATGTTCCATGGTAGGCCAATAGTATCCAATCCTAAGAATTTTTTTAGCTAGGGCCATCCCACTAACATGTCCACCAAAAGCACCATCATGGACCTTGATCATGAGAGAATCCTCTTTTGATGTCATACATCTTAAGAAATTCCCATCATAACTCTATAATATAGCATTATACCAAGGATTTTGTAATGGGAGGTATGGCGGATGAAATCCTTATGTTGATAGCAATTGAGGTTAGGTGGAAGGATTTTATTGTGGAGATAGTTATAGATGTCATGATACCAGGGGAGATTGAGATCAAGAATAACACAAATTTATAGAGGAGACATAGATTGATGGGTTGGTAAGATCAAATGTTCTATCAAAAAATTCCCTTCAAGGACATATTTAGGTAGATCAATCAAAGGCCTAATGGTGGCCATGGAATTATCTACCTTATTACTCCCCCTTGGTACTTGTTCAAATGTAATAGACTAAAAATATTGCTTCAATTGATCTATCAACTACTTATAAGGAAGTAATTTTTCATCTTTGGTATGGAACTCTTCATTAACTTACTTGATTATTAGTTGTGAATCACCAAACACTTGAAGATGTTATATGTTCCATTATATGGCTAATTAAAGGTCAACTATTAAAGCCTCATATTCATAAATATATATTGTTGCATGGGAAAGTGAGGCAAAAGACTTTTAGACTAAGGTCACCTTGTGGGGTGACTATAATGATGCCCACTCTCAATCCATCAATAGTAAAAGAGACATAAAAATATTGATTCTATCTATTAGATTCCAAATTATTCATTATAGATTCATCAGGGAAAGTTATGTTAAGAGGATCAATGATCACTGCAACAAGAGGTGCTTATGCGAGTTGATCTTCTATTACCTATCCCTTAATGGAATTTTGATGAACATATTCAATGTAAAATTCACTAAACAACATAATAAACTTGGCCATTCATATCATAAGTACATATTTGGATAAAAAATATTTAAGAGGATGCATGTTAGCAATGAGATGGACTTGATTGTTAAGCATATAATGCCAAAGTTTTTGTAAAGTAAAGATAATGGCTAAGTAGGATTTTTCAATTGGAGTATATTTTAACTCATATGAGATAAATTTTTTGTTGAGATAATAAATTTCTTGTTCCTTTCCTTCATCATTGTGTTATGCAAGTATGGCACCTATCATACAAGGAGTTGTAGAGATATATAGGAGCAAGGACATTCCCATGATAGGTGGTGATAACACGTGGATTTGCCAAATATTGATTGATATTATTGAAGGAATATTGACATTTAGAGTTCTAATTAAAAATATACCCCTTATTCAAGACATGAGTAAAGGGGTGGCATTCATATATGAGCTGAGAGATGAATCACTGAATAGCTTGTAGCTTACCTTGAAGACTCCTTAGCTACTTCAAATTATGAGGAGGCATTTATGTAATGGATTTGAATTTAGTTGGGTCCACTTATATGCCTCCCTAAGGTATGATGAAACCCAATAACTTACCTAAGGTGATGCAAAATACACATTTCTTAGGATTTAATCTAACCTTATACTCACATAGTCACTCAAAGATTCTTCACAAAACTACAAGATGCTTTGATTTGAGTCTGGACTTCCCTAGAATATCATCCACATAATCTTAAACTATATAATGTATCATATTGTGGAAAATAACTATCATTCCTTATTGATAAGTAGTGCCCACATTTTTTATACCAAAGGGCATGACTTGATAATATAAATTCGCCAGTGGAGTAATGAAGGCTATTTTATGTTGATCCTCAGGCATGATTTTAATTTGATTGTAACCTAAAAATCCATTCATAAGGGATAAAATTTCATACCCTGCTATTGAATCCATGATCATATCAATATTTTGGAGATGGAATTCATCTTTTATACATGCATTTTTAATGTCTCAAAAGTATGTGTATATCCAAATCCTTCCTTGTGGCTTGGCCATAAAAACACTATTAGATATCCAATCATAATAATCAATGGGTTGGATAAAGCTTGATTCTAAGATTTTTTTAATTCCTCCTTAACCAATAGGGCTAATTTAGGGTGCATATTTCATAATTTTTTCTTGATTAGCTTAGCATTAGGATGAACTACTAGATGATGCAAAACTAAGGAGGGATCAAGTCTGGACATATCAAAATAAGACCATGCAAAAATATCTATAAATTGCTTAAGTAGCTTAATAATAATTTAAAACTCCTTAAGAATAATATTTGCCTCTAGTTTGACTATTTTGAGATGTGCTTCAATTATGATATTAAATTTGATCACCTCTTTAATGAGAGAGGGTGATTGATCTTGGAAATAAGGAGGCAATGATTGATCTAGGATATCTGAAGTAAAAGTCTTTAGGAGCTCTATGCCAATTTCAATATATTTTTATGATTTAGATAAGAATTTTTGAAATCCTTATAGATTTTGGGGTGGTTATTCTTCTTTATATTGTTCCTTTTTTTATTTATTTAAGGGGAATTTATTTCTCCCTAAAATAATTTGATTGACAAAGATTAATAGAAAATCTCTTCTTATGATCATCGAAAGGCATGAAATCCTATACTCATAGAAATTATAAGATGTCCTCATCATTTTGAAACATATTAAAGGATAGATCCTAATGTTGATCCTATTTAATTAATTATGGGTAGTAGAGGGATATGTTTATGGTCAAAATAATGGTGTCATGGAAAAGGTTTATAGCATCAAGATATTCAAAAATACTATAAGCAGAGCCCATCTCAACTTCTTCATCAAAAAATACTCATCATGGATCAAATTTGTATTCATAACGATATTGTTTAAGTCATCATCAAGAATTTTATACCCTAATCCAAGATATTTTGGATGTTATTAAATTGTTATGGATTCAATCTTGCCTT
This sequence comes from Torreya grandis, assembly GCA_037957365.1. Taxonomy (NCBI): domain Eukaryota; kingdom Viridiplantae; phylum Streptophyta; class Pinopsida; order Cupressales; family Taxaceae; genus Torreya; species Torreya grandis. Next base: position 229,235 of record JARHVA010002525.1, read on the forward strand.
ACTTGCGTCTCCCTAGTCCCTTTCCTTAATAATGCATACTATATAACATTTTTTGTATGTAGGGGTATCTTTGTCTATAAGATGTGAGGTATCATAGTTTATAATGAGCCATGATTCATTAGATTCATCAATATATTCTTTTGATAATTATCTTTCACTAGAAAAGGCCATCAGTCTAAATTGATAGCTGATAGGATTGGTCTTCCACATAGATGGGGACCCGTAACTTCATGGGGAAAGAGGTAAGTCACCTACACAAAAGGTTTTATATTTGTATTCCTCATACCATATGGATGTAATTTTTAGATGAATAACTTTAGGTAATAAATCAAAATCAAGCACAAGGTCATTAGGGAATATATCTTTAGTAGCTAATGGGTTTGGAGTGGAATTATTAGTGCTAAGATAGTAGTTAAAGGATGAGGATTGACCCATTTTGTAACTTCAAAAATGTTCCATTTCCCTGGGAATGGTGACTTCCATGACTAAGTGTAGAAATTTTAGACACTGATGAAGTGTGGATGGGACTTCTTTAATCTCATGAATCCATGGGAAACCCAACACTATATTATAGGGTAGATCCACATCCACAATGTGAAGTAGGGTTTGATGTATCATGAGTTCCATAGTAGTGGGAAGGTAGATGGTAACTATAGATAGTTATTTACTATCATCATATTATTTTATTATGATCAGGGTGGGCCCTAAAGAAGATTTAGAATACCCCAATTGATTTAGAAAATCCATATTACATATGTTTAATGCAGACCCACCATCTATGAGTACTTAAGTTGATGATTAGATATGAAGACTTCTATGAATAATGGGTAGTTATGATAGGGGCCAACAAGAGGCATGTCCTGGCCACTAAAAGTGATGTTTTGAGAAGGAGAAAAATAACCCACTAATACTTGGAATTGATTGGTGCTAATATCTTTGGGGACCTTTAAGTCATTCAAGACCTAATTGAGTATCTCCTGATGCATAAGGGATGTTTTGAGAAGATCCATTAATGAGATATGAGTGGGTGTATTCTCAATTTTATGAATTATGTCATAGGATTTATCAAAAGATACCAAGATATTTTTAGAGATATTTCAATTTTGACATGTAGAGGTATATGGGTTCTTTGGGGGTACCCCAAGAACTATGATTTTACTACATTTGGTATTAATCATGTATTCAATTTTAACCTAGTTAATCTTTAATATGGTGGATGATGGTAGAGTGGGCTCTTGGGGAATATGGATTTTGATGGTATTAACATAGTGATATGGCATGGTGTGATAGTTGGTGTGATTGGAAGAGGAGTCTTAACCCTAGTCTCTTAGTGGCTTCCCTTGTCTCTAACAATGATTGTGTATAGGGTCCTGATAAATACCCAACTATCAGTTCTTTGACTGATTAGGAGTACTCTCCCCTTCTACTTCAATATCACCTTTTTCAATGAGGTCTTGAATATAATAATTTAATTACATACACCTATCTATGTCATGAATTTTGACTCTATGATATTTACATAATTCATCCTCTTATTACCAATTAGGTCAAGGTTGACTATCATCCAAAGGTTGGATTTCAGGAAGAGTAATCATGTTAATAGCAATCAATTCTTCAAGAACCATTTCAATGGGCACTCCAAGGCTAGTAAGAGGTCTTTTTCTAGTTCCAATATTTGGTTTAACTCATGGCACTCAAATAGAGGAGACATTTTGTTGATCTATAGGATTTCTCTTTTGCACAATTTGAACATGTTGTTTAAAATATATAACCCCATATCCCACAAAATTATTATTATTATTATTATTAAATATTTTTGACTTGTAAGAAAAGGAATTATCTTGATTTTGATTATCTTTATTTTAAGATCATAATTTAATTGTTCCTTTTTCATTAAGTGCTCTTTAAATTTATATACCCTTTTTATAATTTCATCAAATTTTTGACACATTAGAGTTTTAATTGATATTTTAGCTTGGCATTGAGAATTTTAACAAATATTTTAGCTAATTATTTGTAGAGTAAAAAATACTCTATGTTTCATTCTGATTTTTAGTAGTGCATGATCCAAATCACTGTCCTCACACACTTTGGTTCAAGATGATGAAGTTTACATTCAGAGCTTGGGCTTGATGTTCTTTTTGCCTCACTTTTCTCTAAGTGTCAAAGTCAAGCAAAAGCTGCCAAGTGTCATTTTCTGAGGCACTTTTCATAATTTCAATAAGGCTATGGAACATGCCATGTGTCCCATAATAACTCAGCAGAGCACAACAAGTGTCAGCATCCACGTCTCATATGCATTTCAAAGGTTTCTTTCAATAAGCTAAGTATCAAGATCAGGTAGAGGGCACCAAGTGGCAATCACAGAAGGTTCCAATTTGATTTTCTAAAAGTGATGGAAGACACCACGTATCTTATCTGAAGAGAGTGGAATCCACCACATGTCAACCTCTAAATTATCTTCATTTTGTTTCACCAATATAGTAAATACTGTGTTGGGTCTCAAGTTTTGTTTTTGAAGCAAGCAGAAGCCGCCAAGTGTCACTATCTATGTAAATATGAAATGAGGCCTGATTATTTCTATAATATAAATAGAGTGACATCGAGACCAGCATGTGTCACCTTCCATAGGTTTCTCAAAAGGTGGCTAAAAGTAGTGGAGATCACCACATATCCCTAATTAAGTAAAGTAGAGATTGCCATGTGTCCTTTATCGAGGCAAGCAGAAATCACCACCTGTCCCTATGCCCTTTTTAAAGTTGCTCAAGTAAGAAATATTGTGGGTCTTATTTTATGTTAAGTTGTTAAATTTTTGAAGAAGTAGATTGTGACAGGTGTCAAAGGTGGAACAGTCCTAAGCAAAGATACAAAAGAAGTATAAGTTACATGAAAAGTGCCGCGTGTCTTTGGTAAGTGTTGCAGAACATGCCAAGTGTCATTCTCTAGTAATAAGAAGGTTTTTAAGGAATTAGCCAAGTGTCCTCTTCTATTTAAGAGAAGGGAGTGTCCTATGATCCATTTCAGCCAATGAATTGCTAGAAGACAGAGTATTTCAAAATCTAAGAAATATCTTCTATTAGACACTTCCAGTTTGGTTAGATTTCAGTTGGGCCGTTAGATTGGGAACATACAGACAATCTAGAGTGAATCCAAAGCTATAAATAGGGGAACAAAGATCATTAGAAAGAGGAGGAGATACCAAAGAGAATTTTTTGAGAGAATTATTGTTAAGAGTTTTAGACTTTCTAGAGCTGTGATTAGGAATGTCATTTGCCTTTGTTCTATTTTCTTAAGTTGAAAAGTTTATGTAACTATGCATGTTTCTATGCCTCTTATGTGATTGGAGAATTAATAAGAAGATTGAATCCTATTCCTTTGTTGATATTTTATGTGTCATTGCAAAAGTAGTCTAAGCTGTGTTGTCAATAGTTTTAGACTTTCTAGAGCTGTGATTAGTAATATCATTTTCCTTTGTTCTATTTTCTTGAGTTGGAAGGTTTATGTAACTGTGCATTTTTTGTGCCTCTTATGTGACTGGATAATTAATAAGAAGATTGAATCCTGTGCCTTTGTTGATATTTTTTGTGTCACTACAAAAGTAGTCTAAGCTGTGAGCCTATGTTTCTATTGTTTTCATCTTTTACATTGATCATGCCTCGTTTGCTCTTAAATGTAATTGAATCTTATATATAGTTTCACTGTGCTCATATTAAGGGTCAAATTACATTCAGGTGCATTGCCATAGTTAGATATTATTTCTTTGCATTTGTGTTTTTGTTTAAACTCCTATCCCTTTTCCCAGTATATGCTCGATATAAAGAAGAGACCAACTTCTTAAAAATCTAGAGGTTGTTTCAAGTTGTAAGTCTGACATTTTTGAAACTTCCCATTGTTGGTGTTAGAATCAAAACACAATTTTAACCATCAACAATTTTTGGCATGCCCGGTGGGACACTATATTGAATTTTATTTTAAGATTGTATGAACTAGAGAGCTACGAGGAGTCAGACCTATGGACCAGTAACCAGATTTTAGTCTACTATAAATCTAGGTATTTTATTTCCACCTTTGGTAACTAGTCCAAGAAGAAGATTCAACCATTTTATACCAATAACAAGAGCAAATATGGGAGCCCCTATAACCCCAAGAAATTATGCAAGTTGGAACACTGGTAGTCCTTTGATTCTCCCAATACCACCAGCCACTTGGGACCCTATCCCAGTCAATGCCTTGAAAGCTCTACCCAAATTCAATGGGAAAGATGTTAAAACACCTGAATAACATCTACAAGACGTATCAGATGTCTGTGTTATACATGTCACATAGAAAAATGTGGCCATAAGATTATTAGCAACTTCTTTTAAAGGGAAAGCTTTAGAATGGTATTGGTCTTTGACCCCAAATATCATATCTACATGGGATCAGCTTGGAGATCTTTTCTTTGAAATATTTGAAGAGAAGGGAGATAAGTCTTCTTTATTAAAGTAATTGATTACCATCCAAAGGGCACCATAAGAAGCAATGACTGACTTCAATTCTAGATTTCAAAAGACTTGGAAAATAATCCCTACTATAGCTAGACCATTACCAGTTATGGCTATAGTGTTTTATCTTAAGGCTTTAGATTCAGACATATCTATTATGATTCAGTCACTTGGAGGTCAGACTCTGCCAGAGGCTTATGACTATGTAGTCAGAGCTGAAAATAATTTGATAGATGCTGGAAAGTTGTCTCCAAGGCCTCCCATGCCCATGTTTCCAAACACTTCCTTGCCATTACCTCAAGAAGCCCCTAAATCCATAACCCCACCTATGTCTATGTACACATATCCTCAACCACATGCTAAAGAAATTGTCCCCGCTCAGTCATCTGAGCTGGATGATATCAAGAATATCTTGAGGACATTTTCTAATGAGCTGATTAATATAAAAAGACAATAGAATAATTATACTAAACCCCAATACTAGGGCTATCAAGGAAATAGATTTTCATCTTAGCCAAACCAATACCAGGGTCTTCCAAGGCAAAATAACCCTCAGCCAACAAACCAATTAGTTGTAGTCCCTACACCTTCAAAAACTATTCCTCCCAATTCAATTAGGGAGATTATTCTAGGATAAAATAATTATGCAGATAACACTAATGCCTAGTGTTTCCCTTGCAATAATACTCATACACCTAGAGATTTTCCCATGGGTAATCTATAACAAAAAGTAGCAGAGCAAAGAAAAATGGATGGACAATTTGTAAGTACTAGTGACAATCAAGCCTACCAATCTTTTGGTATGCAAAATTCAATCTTAATGGCTCAGATGCAAGGGATGTCTTTGCAACAAGAAGAATAAATGGTCCTAGAATATGCTTTGTTCTCATGGGTTAAAGATGAAGAATCAGTATTCTTGAATGAAGCTTATACTTCCAAGAAACTAGTGGTGCAATTAGACTACTATACTAGATCAAAGAGAAGAATGCTAGAATAGCCCGAAGTTGTAAACAATGAAGTTATGGAGAATACTCCATTTCAAGGACAAAGAAAAATAGCTGTCAGACAAGAAGTGCTTCAACCAATGTAGAATCAAATAGTTTCTAGACAAATTCAAGAAAAGGCAAGGTATCCTTATTTTCCAAGAATTCAAAATTTGGGACCAATAAATGTGGTGGATCAACTGAAGATGACTCCAACACAAGTATCAATTTGGGACATATTAGCTATTCCTAAACAAAGGAAATTGTTACAAGAAGATATTCAAGGCCAAGAAATACCAAAAGGTACTAGTATCAAAGAAGGACTTGCTAAAAAAAAAAGCTCAAAGACATAGTTCATCTATAGACAACCCTAGTGAACAATGCACCAGAGGTAAGCGAATCCAAACTGGATCCCTTCTATTTAACTTTGATAGTTGGCAAGAAATTATTGCATAATGTAATGATAGATTTAGCGGATAGTACTATAGTAATGCCAAATCAAATAGTATATGCTTTAAAGATAAAATATGAGCCACTCACTAAAGGAGTCATGTTGCTAGATGGCAAAGCAGTACAAACAATAGGGAGAATTAAACAACTCCCATTACAATTATATACTTGTCCAAATATAATTGTAGATCAAGATGTAGTAGTTATATATATACCTCCTATATTTGGCCTATGTTTATCAAGAGATTTTATAGCCAAAAATAGGAGGAGATATGTCTCTTGACTAGTCTCACTTAATTCTAAGAACTAAATATGGTTCAAAGATGAAAATTCTATTTGAACCAATATCAAAGGATCACATCACCAATGAACCAAAATCAAAATTAGAGGTAGATTATGCTATGATAAATAAGGGTAAAAGGATTTTTGTTGAAGAATTAGGCGACTGGACTAAGCATGATCAAAGAAAAAAATAACCAGTTGTTAGATAAGATGCAAAGTGACCCATATGGAAATTATGACTCTATCGGTCTGGGCACTTATGTTATTTTTGATGAAGACCATGAAATACCAAATGTTTTAAGTGAATAAATGCCAAATAATCAAGAATATGAAAAAGATTCATAAATCTGGACCTCAAATTTTGATGGGGCTAGAAGTAAAAATGGTGCTGGAGCAGGAATTTGTCTTACTGCTCCAAATGGTGAAAAATTTTAAGGGCTATCCATTTTCAATTTGCTTGTACTAATAATGATGTCGAGTATGAATCTTTAGTACATGGGCTCTTGTTATCCAAGAAAAAGAGAATCAAGAATCTAATAGTAAAAAGAGATTCAGAACTAGTAGTAAAGCAAATTAGAGAAAAGGCAATAGCAAAGAATGTAAGGATGAAATATTATAAGCACAAAATTTGGGACTTAATAGAAGATTTTGAAGCTTTCAATATTGAATTAGTCCCTAGGATTCAAAATTATAAATCTGATAGGATGGCACAGATTGGTTCACAATTTGATCCAACAACTGGCCTATTAGTTAACAATGAGTCAGTAAAGGTTATAGTAAGGCCAACTATCCCAGATAATGATGAGAATTGGCAAGTATTTGAGAATGATTTTCAAGTACTCTCATTCTTGCAACAATCAAGGGAATTTTCCAATCAATTGCAACCAAATATTGAAGAGGCATATGGAGATCAAATTATACAATTAAAGAATAATAAGCTTCCTAAAGGTTTAATCACTTTAGAGAACCTTTTTGATCTAGAAGATGTAAGCTTGGAGAAGAAAAGGTTCCAAGCAAACAAAGTAGATTATTCTAAAATAGAGGTGAGAGAAGGGAAAAAATTAAAAGTTAGAAATTTTGTAACTCAATTAGAAAAGGAAAGGCTAATTGAATTATGTAAAAAATATGATAGAGTCATAGCCTGGAGCTATGAAGACCTTCATGGATATAATATAGACATTATTCAGCACACAATAGAACTGACTAAAGGATCTAAGCCTATCAAACAAAAATAGAGGCCAATGAATCCAAGGATTGAGCCTCTAATGGTGGATGAGTTGCAGAAACTTTTAGATTCTAAAATATTTTTTCCAATCAAACACTCAACTTGGGTATCAAATCTAGTACCAGTTAGAAAAAAGAATGGTGATATAAGACTTTGTGTAGATTTCAGAGATCTAAACAAAGCATCTTTGAAGGATCACTACCCCTTGCCCTCCATGGAACAAATTCTACAAATTGTGGCTGGATCAGAAAGATTTTCTTTGCTAGATGGTTTTTTTGGATACAATCAGATTTGGTTGGCTAATGAAGACCAATACAAAACTACTTTTACTACCAAATTGGGAAAATTTGCATATGTTAAGATGCCATTTGGCCTATCAAATGCTGGAGCCACTTTTTAGAGAGCTATGGATGTTGCATTTGGGGAACTGATAAATAAAATCATCCTGATTTATCTTGATGATCTTAATTTTTTTTCAAAAAATGTTTTTGATCATTTTGATCATTTAGAAGCTGTGTTTAAAAAATGTCAAGAATTTGGAATATCCTTGAATCCTAAGAAATGTATCTTTATTGTCCCTCAAGGCAAATTATTGAGACATATAGTATCTAAAGAAGGAGTCTCCATAGACCTAGAAAGAGTGGTAGCTATAATGAACTTACCTCTTCCAGTAAATAAGAAAGCAATTCAATCTTTCTTGGGAAAGATTAATTTTTTCAGTCGGTTCATATCTGACTTTATAGGCTTAGTAAGACCAGTGACACTCTTGCTGAAAAAAGACCTAATTTTCAAGTGGACTATGAAAGGAAGGCAAGCCTTTGAAGAGGTCAAAAAAGCTATCTCAACAGCTCCAGTACTTAGAAACCTAGACTTTTCTAAGCCTTTTGTAATGTATGTATATGGAGGAGAGCTCAGTAATGTTGTTGTCCTAACACAGAAGGGTGATAGATAGGAGGGAGAGCATCCAATATCTTTTTTCTCAAGAACTCTTAGGGAATATGAAACTAGATATAACTTTATGGAAAAACAAGCATCATATGTTATGGTAAAAGCCCTCAAAAAATTTAGGTATATAGTATCAGGAAGTAAAGTTTTGATACTTGTAGCTCATCCAAGTGTCAGAGAATACATCATGGAGGGTGAAATTACTGAAAAAAGAACAAACTAGATAACCAAGATCCTTGAATATGATGTAGAGGTCAAACCCACTAAATTAGTCAGAGGTAGGGGTTTGTGCCAATAGATGACTCAAGAGCTTGAAAAGATGATACTTGAAGAGACAAATTTAGGAATAGAAAAAGAAATTGTATTGAGAATACAAGAAGTTGATCAGGAATCCTGGGTCACAAGTAGGATTCATTTTATGAAAAATGGGATTTACCCAAGAGAACTCCCTCAAAATAAGAGAAGATACTATAAGATGCAAGGAGTTCATTTTGTTTTAATTGAACAGGTTCTTTTCAGAAGAAATTCTGATGGTAAATTGTTAAGATGTGTAGAAAAGGCTGAGGCTAAGAAAATACTACATGAAATGCATCATGGAGCATAAAGTGGACATTTTTCTACAAAGACCACAACTATAAAGATAAGTGAGGTAGGTTATTTTTGGCTTACTTTATTTACAAATTGTTATCAGCTGGTTAAAAAATATCAATCTTGTCAATATTATGTGGGGATGAGAAGGAATGTAGCAATGCCTCTTAGTCCTATAATTGTGGATGAACCTTTTGCTCAATGGGGTCTTGACTTCATTGGAATGATAAATCTAGTGTCTAGTATGGGTCACAAATGGATCTTAATAGCCACATATCATTTCACCAGATGGACCGAGGTAGTGCCACTCAAAGAAGCAATAGAAAATGTGATCCTAGATTTTCTAGGGAGTATCACTACTCATTTTGGGTCTCCTTGCACCATAATTTTAGATAATGCTAAAGCATTTTTAGGGTCCAAAGTATCTGAATTTGCATTAAAGCATGGAATATATCTAAAAACTTCTTTTAATTATTACCCTTAGGGTAATGGTTTGCTAGAATCAACTAATAAGAACTTGATTAGACTCATCAAAAGAATAGGGGCTGATCATCACAAAGAGTGGCATATAGTGCTTAATTTAGAACTGTGGGCTGATAGGATCACACCTAAATAGGTGATCAAAATGTCCCCATATGAATTGGTATATGGGAAACCTATTGTAATTCCTCTAAGCTTGGAGATTCCTACTCTCCAGCTGATCAAACAGATTGAAATTGAAGAAAATGGCCCCATGCAGGTCGACTCACAGAACTTCTAGAAGTTCAAGAAAAGAGGGATGTAGCGCATGATTCATTGATAAAGCATCAAAAAATAATTAAAGACTATTTTGATAAAAGGACTTCAAATCCCCATTTTGAAATAGGCTCAATTATTTTGAAATGGGATGCAAGAGCCGCCAAACCAGGTCAACACACTAAGTTTGAAGCATTATGAACTAGCCCTTATAAAATTCATGCATGTAAACAACAAAATTCATTTGAGCTAGAAATGATGGAAGGTGAACCTAAAGAGATTCCTATGAATATAATCTATTTGAAAAATTTTAGTTAAACTATGTTTTTAGTGATTTTTGATCATGTGGGAGTTGAATATTCTTTTTGAGCAGGCTCAAAAGTCCTTAAGGTCACCAATAACTATAGAGTAAAAAATACTCTACGTTTCATTCTAATTTTTAGTAGTGCATGATCCAAATTTCTATCCCTGTACACTTTGGTTCGAGATGGAGAAGTTTACATTCAGAGCTCAGGCTTGATGTTCTTTTTGCCTCATTTTTCTCTAAGTTTCGAAGTCAAGTGGAAGCTACCAAGTGTCATTTTCCAAGGCACTTTTCATAATTTCAATAAGGGTATGGAACGTGCCATGTGTCCCATAGTAACTTAGCAGAGTGTAACAAGTGTCGGCATCTGCGTCTCATATGCATTTCAAAGGTTTCTTTCAATAAGCTAAGTATTAGGATCAGGTAGAGGGCACCAAGTAGCAATCACAGAAGGTTCCAATTTTATTTTCTAAAAGCAACAAAAGACACCACGTATCTCAGCTAAAGAGAGTGGAAGCCACCACATGTCAACCTTTGAATTATCTTCATTTTGTTTCATCGATATAGTAAAGACTATGGTGGGTCTCAGGTTTTGTTTCTAAAGCAAGCAGAAGCTGTCAAGTGTCACTGTCCACATAAATATGAAATGAGGCCTAATTGTTTCTTTAATATAAATAGAGTGATGCAAAGACTAGCACGTGTCACCTTCCATAGGTTTCTTAAAAGGTGGCTAAAAGCAGTAGAGATCACCACATATCCCTAGTTAAGTAAAGTAGAGATTGCCATGTGTCCTTTATCGAGGCAAACATAAATCGCCACCTGTCCCTATGCCCTTTTTAAAGTTTCTTGGGTGAGAAATGTTATGGTTCTTATTTTCTATTAAGTTGCTAAAGTTTCAAAGAAATAGATTGTGATAGGTGTCAAAGGTGGAACACTCCTAAGCAAAGATACAAAAGAAGTATAAGTTACGCAGAAAGTGTTGCGTGTCTTCGATAAGTGTTTTGGAACATGCCAAGTGTTTTTCTCTGGTAATAAGAAGGTTTTCAAGGAATTGTCCAAGTGTCCTCTTCTGTTTAAGATAAGGGAGTGTCTTGTGATCTATTTTAGCCAATGAACTATTGGAAGATAGAGCATTTTAGAATCTAAGAAATATCTTCTATTAGACACTTCCAGTTCAATTAGATTTTAGTTGGGCCATTAGATTGGGAACATACATACAATTTGGAGTGAATCCAAGGCTATAAATAGGGGAATAGAGATCATCAAAAAGAGGAGGAGATACTAGAGATAATTTTCTGAGAGAATTATTATCAAGAGTTTTAGACTTTTTAGAGCTGTGATTAGGAATGTCATTTTCCTTTGTTCTATTTTCTTAAGTTGGAAAGTTTATGTAACTGTGCATGTTTTTGTGCCTCATATGTGACTAGATAATTAATAACAAGATTGAATCCTGTGTCTTTTTTGATATTTTCTATGTCACTGCAAAATTAGTCTAAGCTGTGAGCCTCTTTTTCTATTATTTTCATCTTTTACATTGATCATGCCTTGTTTTCTCTTAAATGTAATTGAATCTTACATATAGTTTCATTGTGATCAAATTAAGGGTTGAATTACATTTAGGTGCATCACCATAGTTAGATTTTATTTCTTTTAATTTGTGTTTCTGTTAAAATTCCTATCCCTTTTCCCAGTATATGCTCGATATAAAGAAGAGACCAACTTCTTAAAAATTTGGAGGTTGTTTCAAGTTATAAGTCCCACATTCTTGAAACTTCCCATTGTTGGTGTTAGAATCAAAGCACAATTTTAACCATCAACATTATTTATTTGGTATTATACATCGAAGGTGGATTACTAAGTTTCTCCAGCATTGTAATAAATATGCCAGGCTTTCCCCACTTCTTTTTTTAGTGTTTTATAGGTCTATAATGGAGACATCATGTTTGCTGTTAAATGAGAAATATCTTAAAAACTATTTAGTTAATTCTCCAAAACTATATATATATATACCCCTTTGGAAAATTCATGAACCATTCTAGGGTTGGTCTAACGAGGTTTTTTGGCAAAAGTCTTAGTAAGTAGTATCGTCATATGCTATTCCATTACAAGCCACATAAAACTCATGTACATGATCATCGGGATCACCTTTCCCTCTATACTTTTCAAATTTAAGGACCTATAAGTGAGGTGGGAAAGGTATTTATAGAATGATCATATATAAGGGATAAGAACAAAAATATTTATATTTATATTTCATTGCTTGTGAGTACAGGTCAATTTTTTGGATAGCCTCTTTCATCTCTTTCCATTTATGTACAAATGATGGGTCTCTAAGAGGATTGGAGGTTTGATCATGACTAGTATAAGGTCTATTAGAGTATTTGATATTTTGATGAGCGAATGATGGACATTTATTATATATATGAATTTAGGAGGCTAAGAGATTTAGTTGTTATGTGAATTGATCTATTCAATCCTCTAAGATGGTTTGCCTCCTATTATCCTCAACACAATTATTTTGGAGAGGTGCATGTTGTTCTTCTTCTTCAATTTTTTGGTCCACAACTTCCTCTTCTTCAGGTAATTTATTAGAGTGAGTATGTTATCATGGTGTATTAGGATGGGTTGATGGATGGACTAAGTGTTATAATAGATTGTGGTCAAATTTTGGGGTTAGTGTGCCCCCATTTCAATGACTCAGACTAGAACCTCATTATGGTTTTCATAGATGTACTGGTTAAGTAGGGTCATAACATCATCACTATAGAGGAGGTTTAATAGGTCATACTATCATTTTAAAGTGTAAATATCACTATGTGTGTTATCATGATACCAATTTTGATCACCTAAATTCCCTAGTAAATTGTTGTCTTGGTTGGAAGCTTATCCTAAGCTAAGTTATTGGGCATAGGTTTGGATCAGCATATTAGATGAGAAGGGTGGAAAATTGATGAGGTATGATGAGTGATGATGAGGTTTTGAATATTAATTTGGTCTAGAAATCAAATATAAGATTGGTCAAAGAAGGTGATTTATAAAGGTGATGTTTTTAGATTTGAAGGGATGTGAAGATTAAGATGACCAAGGATTACCAAAAGACAACACCCTGTAAGAGTCTAATCTAACAATAATAGTGGGAGATGATGGGATAAAATACCTTTCACACTAGAAATAAAGTGATTATATTGGTGCTAGGTATGAAGAGGCAATGATGGGAGAAGTGATGGGTGCTAGACTAAAATCTTGATAAGGTTATTTATGTTGATAAGACCTAGTCCAAAGAGGATGATAATGAAGGTATGGAGGGATGGGTGACTACTAAGATTTGGTTCCAAGACTAAATATAGTATCTAAAAATTATGATTGGGAAAATATGAGATGAATATTAGACATTATTTGGTATGTTTATATGGACAATGGAATATATGGGATGGATATTAGATGTGGCTTAGGATAGTGAATGGAAGATGGAAGACATAAGAGTTGGATGTAAAATATTATTTAATATGGTGAGATAGATGTTATGATGAGGTTTAAGAATGAGTTTGAGCTTAATATTGTCTAAGGTGTCCAAAAAAATGGAATGGTTGACTTGGTTTACAAACAACATGGGCTTAACATGACACACAAATAACACATGCATCAACAAGTCCTAACGTAGTACACTAAGAAGGGTGTGTAACCCAATGCTTGCACCATATAGCTAATACATAGGTGAGGCTATAAGATGGTGAACCATTATGTAATAAAATAAAACCTCTTGACCCCATATGTATTTAATAGCTTTATAGGATTTGATTCTGACTCTAGTAGTGAAATGCATGTTATGGTTGAAAGGTCCTAAGCTAGGTTTGTATAAAGGTATCTAGGGGAGTCCCTAATATATGCAAAGGTAAGATGGGAAATGAGTCCATATAGGATTATATCTAATTTATTTTTGTATTGGATCTTAAATTCCTCTCACTCCATGGAATATTTTATGTGTAACTCTACTTTAGCACCTAATGATAGCTCTCTTGATATTTATACTACACCAAAACATGAAGTTTGGTCTAGTACATGGTGATAAAATCCATGTCATCAACCCATAGTGACTAATCCCATGAATTAGGATGAATTCCATGTCAAATGATCTCCTAGACTCAAATGGTCAACAAACAAATAAGCATGATTAATTTACCCTAATTAATTACCTATGCAAGGAATCACACATATATAATCAAATCACATAATAAGCAAATATATACAAGAAACAAGATTGAAATGTAAGATTTTTGGCACCCCTCCTAAAAATAAAAGGATTAGGAGAAAAAATGTGGTGCACTTGTCTTGATAGGTCTTTCACAAAAAGGTTACTAGTTTGACTTAATGCAAAACCACAACTCCTAGAAAAACTGCAATTACAAGTGCAAAATCACAACTATAAAAAATTTGAGATTAGTGGTTTTACACTGAAGTAGAAAACTACAAAATATCTAGTTTTAATTGATGTAGATGGATTATATTTTTAAAAACATTAGTTAAATGGAAATTTTAGAATGTTTTAAAAAATAGGCTACCTAAGAGAACTTTAAATAACTATGGAAAATTATTAACTTTGACTAATTAATCAAAACGTTGTAGTAGATATCTAGATGATACATTCAGATAGAATGTCAAGATATTATTACCAAATTTAGATTAAAATAGTGACTCAAAATTGTATCCTAACTCTGACTAATTACAAAATCTCTACTAAGAATGCAATATCACTAATAGTAGAATGAAACTACAAGACATAAATTAATGATATTACAACAGGTATTTTAATAGGTTAATTATATAATTTAGTTTAAATGATTTCTTCTATGTCCATTCTACCTACCAAATTGCACATAACAAAACTCAAAGACACCTTTTTAAAGCACACATTTTAACAAGAAAAACTAAAAATAATTAAATCATATAATAGTTAGACCAAAAATAGTCAGAGTAGTCCTATTAAAAAGATTATATGCCCTACAGATAGAGAATAAAAGGACTATTACTTATTAGATCAAGAGCTAATAGGACAAATTTTTATTGATTTAATTAAGAAATTTAATACCATAATTTTTGATGGCAATGTCATGATTATGATGCCAAAACCATACATTTAATATTTATTATATTGTTTTTTAATTACCAGTAATCAAATCCTTAGTCAACCGTACTTTTTCCTGCACACCAAAGACAATCTATTTCCAAATAACATAAGAATAGTAAAATGACTTGAACAAGGGTTAACAATAGATAAAAAATAGTAGTGTGAAGATAAACTAGGTAATCTACAAACCACAATTTTCCATGCAATATCATGATTATCAAGGCAAAATTACAAGTTTGAGAATTGTAATATTGTAGTTTAGCTACAAAAGGTTAAGTTTTTGGTCAAACCTATCTTTTTTGTACACAAAAAACCCAAAAATATTTACAATAAATACCAGATAGATAAAATACTCTTGTATAGAGATTAAAAATATGGAAATTATTAATATTAAAACAATCCTAAAATTTTCAAAACCACAACTATAGAGGTAATGTCGTGATTACTAGGTCAAAACCGTAAGTTAAAGAGTTGTGATATTACACTTTAGCTATCAAGGGGTTATGTTCTTAATCAATTCTATCTTTCCCTACACACAAGAGATAAAAAACACCTCTAGGTAATGAAAATAGAGTGAAACATTTACATAGAGGTTAGTGAGAATGGAAAACTAACTATTTTATGTCACCCCTAAAAATTAGCAAAACCACAACTATACATGCAAAGTCATGATTATTAGAATAAGATCACTACTTTTAAATTATTGATTTTGTATAAAAGTAAAAAAACCTATCAAGACCACAAAATGTTAGTTTTTAAAGCCAAATGTTACTATAATATCTCTAATCTAACTATGAAACCATGACTGCAATACTACTGATACTAGTACAAAATCATAACTTTCTTGTACATGATTATTTTTTCAAAATTTGGTGCTTAATTCATGTCCAATTAGACCTATAATCTTCAAATCAATTTCATCAAGATTAAGAGATTAAATTTATGGGGTATGTCCCACCGTGGTTGCCAAAATGTAGCCTAAATTTTGAATTTCTCCTATATTACTATTTTTGGCAATAAAAACCCAAAGTCTAAACAAAATCAATTAGAGAGGATAAAGAGATAATAAAATTCTTGAAATGAACAAACTTACCATAATTTTACCTATTAAAACTCCTCCCTAAGATTTTCAAATTGATTTTAGAGGTAAAATGTGTTGGATATTGGATTGCTTGATTATGTTTGTTAATGGCTTCAATGAATTCTTATTTTGGGTGATGGCTTTGATAGGGCTATATGTGTACAAGAGATATGATAATGGAAGCAAGTTATCAAGTTTTCAAGTTAGTTTTCATGGAGGTATTATCTTAATTATATAGGAAATGGAAGGAAGGATCAATGTCTCAAATTTAATTTTGAGCCATTAAGATCAATGGCTAGGATATTTCCAAGGATTTTTTTAATTATTTGGAATCTTCTAGAATATATAATTATAGAGTAAAAGGGATAAATTGGAGGATATTTCTAGAATTCTCCAATTCTATAAATCTCTATTAGGTTTAGGGGTGTAGGAATAACTATTTAGCAGGGTGGTAGATGGGTAGGTAAATGAATTATATTTTTAAATTGGAAAGTGGATTAATGGATGGGTTAGTAGGTAATTATGTTTGGTTAGTAGAATAATAAGGGTGATTAATTGGTTAGAGAGGTAGAATAAGGTTTGTGGTATGTAGGAAAAGGGGAATAGGATATTAGTTAATTAATTAAGAAATATAGTTGTATGTTAAATTATTGGAATTAGTAGAATTATCAAGATGAGAAAATTTAGATGCATACAATATTTTTATTGACAAAACTTATTAGTGTCTAGGTCAGCCCCTGGTTTACCTAGTCCATGACCTAGTTTGTTTTTATCAATTATGATACTAGGCTAACCAAGTCAACTTTATCAGCCTAAAATTTTATAAGGGTTTAGGGTTAGATCCACCTATATAAACACATTAATTTATCAATTTATAATATAAGAGAAGAAGTAAGATATATTTCACATCTATTTATCCACCATTCTACTTGAGAATCAGTCTTAGGGTTTCATACTTTATTTAGAGATATGAATCTTGTCTTGTGGATAACTTTTTTGAATGCATTTATAGGTTGTGTATCCTAGAGATAATTTATCCTTGTCATCCTTACATACCACAAAAACCTCTTAATAAACACCTTGGCCAAGGGAGAGATTGAGGCTCGGTAGGTTCATCTTCGAAGTTAAGTATTCCTAACTTTGTTCCTCTTTTGAAAGAGTAGATAAATATAAAATTTCACTTATCTTCCATGTATTAGGATTATTTACACATTGACATGAGTATATGTCTTCTATACATGTTTAATTTTCATGTTTATTACCCCCACTTTGTGCCACAAGCTTTGGTGAACACTAAATTAGATTTTTCTTTATTTGTTATTAGTTTAGTCAATATGAAAACATAGGACCTAGTTAGGGTTAATACATATTTTGATTGACTGAAGGCTTTATAACCCTCCATAATGATATTATTTGTGGTAAGATATCCCTTAATTAGGTTTATCATATCCATTCTAGTCGTGACCTTGATTATCTAATGTATCCCTAATCATAAGTGTTAGAAAGATTTATCTTCTCTGAGCTAGGATTGATTTGTAGATCTATTGTATTTTCTATTATATACACCATTACTCCTTCCACTTCATCCAATCATAATTAAATTTTAAAGAGGGGAAAAATTTATAAATATAAATTTTATCTCTTCAATTATCATCACTAATATTACTATTAGTTGACATTTATCCCATTTATCTCTTCTAATTTTATCATAATATCACCCTTTCTAGTCATTTATCTAACATCCCCATTCATTATTCTTCATCCATTAATATTATATTATGCCCAAAAACCTATTAATTATTATAATCATATCTTATCCACTAAATAATCCCATTTGTCTATAATATTAGAATTTTAAATTCAAATACCACCTACCCTACCCTATTCATAGGCTTTACTACATCCCTAGTCCCTAATCACCTATCTAACCACATACTAATCTTGTATATCCCCTTAATGGATTGTATAATTCTCAAATTATATAATCCTCTATATCTTATCCCTTCCTCTTTATAATACTCTATTCTAAAGACTTCTAAGGAATTTTCAATTCCTTGGATAATCCTCCACCATTTATCCTCTTCATCCCAACTTTGAATATTGGCCATTGATCTTCTATTTATGGCCTATTTCAATCTAACTCTTTTCAATTAAAAAAATAACCAAAATTATAATAATCTCTCCAAGTATTTATACTATAATTGAGTCCATGAATCTATTTCATATTAATCAATCAAGCATCATGCTAAAAATCTGAGACTTTGGTAAGCAATCCATAGTCTATAGTCAATAATTATTTTTCTTGTTTTGCATCTTGTTTAGAGAATTTAGATTTAGGTTATAATGTTAGTTTTATGGTATATTTTTATTTCATTATAGTCTAATGGCTGTAAATTATGAAGTAGATTGATGGCTCTAAATATATTTTCTCATAATACTCATCTTACACCATGTATCACCATTAAGGAGGTTTGAGAAACCCAAGTATCTAGAGGAGATTTGTATACTGATATTATTCAATATTTACCCATAGGTACTTGTTTTCCAAAACCCCATAAAGAATAAATGAGACCTTTAAGGCTCAAATTTGCTCACTACATGATCAAAAAGGGGATCCTCTATAGAGGGAATTATGAAAGAATCTACTTGAAATTTGTATCACAAGAAGAAGCTCAAGAAATTATGAAAAAATTATACTAGAAGATAGGTAGCGGTCATTCCTTTGGAAACACCATAACCCATAAAATACTTAGAATGGATTATTACTAGATAATAGTCTTTAAATATGAACATGTTCATGTAAGAATATGTCATGAATGCCATTTCTTGGCAAAAAGAGAGGTACATGTAGAAATATTGTTATATCATGTTATTAAAAGAAGAACATTAACTCAATGGGACTTAGACTTAATTGATGTCATTAACCCAAATTATTTAGTTGGAAACAAATTTATACTCACTACCATAGATTATTGCACTCAATAGATTGAAATAGTATATACAAGGCATTCTAGAGCACAATACATAATCATCTTTCTAAAGGAAAATATTAAAACTAAATTTGGTACCCCTATTTCCTTAATTTATTAAAATGGGCCAAAATTATAATTAGATTAACTAATTAAATGGGCCATGATAATCAAATTACAATCTGATCATCTTCCAACCATTACCCATAAATAAATTGATTGGCTGAATCAGCAAATAAAATCTTGATTGATGCCATTAAAAATTCAGCATCAAATAAATTGAAAGAGTGGCATAATCTATTTAAATATGCACTATAGGTTGATCAAACAAGATACAAGCAATTTTTCATGGCTCTCCTTACTTTTTGGTATATGGATGATAGCCAAATTTTTTAATCATGTTTAAATTGTCAACATATCAATTTATTTAGAAGTACATGGAACCAAGTGAAAAAATGGAGTACCAATTATTAGACATAATAGAGATGGAAGATTAAAATATTGAAGCCTTAAAAAATTTTATAAAACATTAGGACATAATCAAAATGTGTTTTGATATAATAGAAAATTTTAAAGCATTCAGAATATCTAACTTGGTGTTTCTATGGGACAAATCCCATGAAAAGAAAAGATAACATGACAAGTTTTCCTCACTATGGATTGGATCTTATTTTTTTATTAATGTTTAAGGGGTTTTTTTTTTGATCTAGGGTCCCAAAACCATAGGATAATAACCTGTATAAAAGAGACAAAAGGCTAATAAGACAAAATGTAAAACAAGGAACCATACAGTCCAAAAACAACTAAAAAACAATCTTGAAACATCCCAAACACTACATAAAAACTATAATACTCCAAGCTTCTATATACATCTTCTTAGAATGTCATCATTTTCTTGAGATTCATATCTATATACATCAATAAACTTCCATGATCTATATTATATTGGACACTATTACTTTGTCCCTTTTTGCCCTTACCTTTTCCAACAATTTGGGGTCAAATAGTTCCCTGAGATGAGCCCTAAGATTTTCCATGTTTTTAATACCTTCACTCATTGTAACCTTATTGTAATTGACCAATAAAATTATCTTTTTTTTCATATTCTCATGAACATGCTCAATTAAGTCCACTCTAAAGTTTAGACGTTAGATTTGTATGTCCTCCTCTCTCTGATAAGGTTTTAGATAGATTAGCATTCTCCTATTGAAGCATATTCAAATTACTCTTTATAATCATAATTTCACACATGAAAACCTCATAAGATCCTTCTAAAGGTTTATTTATTATACTATTTTATCTTCATTTTCTTTAATTTTGATGGAAGCGACCAAATGATTTAAATCATCATTTTTTTATCTTTTTAAGACTAAGAAGTCTCCCCTTTATCCATCATTGCAGTAGCCTTCTTATCTTTCTTTTTCTCAGTCCTGGTCTATTCTTGATCTTGCTCTCTATTCTTCTCTACCTCATTACTAATATCTTCCAATTCCACACTATCTCTATCTACATCAATGACTTTCTCCCCCCCATCTCTTATCCTATATTTCTTATAAACTCTTGTTCCCCTATTTCCCCTATTTCTCTTTGTTATGTTAAGTTGTTTTAGAGGCACTTTTAAGGCACTTTTTTATGTTTTCCTATTCTTTAGGAATGTCTTTCCCTTTCTTACCTAATTCTTTCTCGAGAGATTTTTTCTTACTTCTAGAAGACCTACTCAAGCTACCTAGATACTTAATCCAAAATTTATTATTTTTTATTATATCCTTTGGCTTTTCTTACTAGTTCTGAGGTATTTTGGGCATGATTTGGTTCATACATTTTAAATATTTTAATTATATTGGACCTTATTATATTTTAGAGATCTTGGGTACCAATGTCTTTTGTTTAAAGGACCTCCAAGGTAACGAATTAACATATCTAGTCAATTGATAGTTTTTCAAGAACTACTTCATGGTTTTACCATCTGGATATGTCCTTGAATAATAAAAAGTGTTATTTTAAAGGTAAGAGTATAATATATTTATTTATTTCATAGTTAGTTTCCTTGATTTCTAGGTTAGCATTTCTTGTTTCAACATTCTATTTTCCCTAGTTTAGTTCTTTGATTTTAGATTAGATGTCTTTTGTTTTGTGGCAATTTGATTGAATTTTCTTAGTATACTCAAGCAAGTACCCAATCTATTGGAATTATTATCCATTTTTAAGGCTAAAATTTTAATTCATGGGAAAGGTCCAAAAATAAAGGACTAGTGTGGGAAGGACATCAAACAAAGCACATAAATTAATTTGTTTATAGGTTTTACACCCCTGTGTTTAATATTTTTATAATTTAGGTATGTGTACCTAATGAGTTTGAAGAGTAAATAATATATAGATTATTATTTTGTTATTACAAATGAAAAATCATTAAGCATAAAAATTCATTAAGACTAAACACTCTTGATTAATAACTAGGGTGAGCATAACATAATAAGCAAGATCAAAAAATAAAGATGAAGACAATACAAATTTGTTACCTCCTTTGTTAAATTTGATGGTTACTTATTGGCATAAGGATTTTAGTTCTTATCTTATTATAATTCTAGTATTCTATCAATGCTCTTCCATGATGGTAGCATCTCTCCAACAGTCATTGTGGACTGGTGTGAAGCTTGGCATAAATTGGGCATTATACCACTACTCTGAAAGGCTTCAAGAAAGTATTCCATCAGAATAACCTTGCACACAAAATATTTTTAAATAATGATGTGGGTACTTATATTTATATCTCAAAGAAATAACTCTAACCTTAGATAGGTTAGGTTAAATTCTAACTTGGGTTGAGTCTAAATTAACCTAGGTTGAGTCAGTCTAACTCTAGGTGGAGTTAAGGCACTCATGAAATCTTGACACCTTTATTTTATATATTTTTGAGGCATGAAAAATCACTTTATATATTTGTGAGGTGTGAGTCATAATTTGAATATTTATGGGATAATAAATCACTTTGTTAACTCATTTGACCTTTGACTTAATTTTTGGCTAAAAATTTCTTCTTTAGTAAATAAAATTCACTAATTTGATTTGGAAATTTTTAAGGCAAGTTAATTAAGATTTGAAATATAATTAGTCTTGCTTAAAAAAATTTGTCTTTTGGTAATTATTTTAAATGTTTTTAATAAATAGCTTGACATGTCAAAAATGTCAAATTACTAAGTCATAATTTGACTAGGGTTAAAACTAAACTAGGTTAGTGATGCATACAGGGTAATATACCAAATAAGTTAGCCTCATCATATTTATGGAAAATTAAATCCCTTACATATATGAATTTGGGTAATTCAAGTTATTTTTAGTCTTAAAATGTGTCATTTCCTAAAAATTGAATTGAATGTCAGTTTAGGCATGAAAGTGGCCAAAACAAAGTTTATATAGTTTGATTCTATTTGAGAAGGTGTTACAAGACATAGACACAATAAAATATTTTCAAAGAATTAAAAATTCATTAATACAAATGGTTCTTTCCCTAAAGGGAAATTGATAAGCCATTTATACCCCCTCAATGGAGTGAGCAACAAAAATAGAATCATCAAATGTTCCCTCTAAATAAGTATAATGACACAATCTAGATGGTAATAGGGGTACAACTATTAAATTACCCAAAGGCAATTATAAATAATAATAGTGATAGTCACTAATTTGCCTAAAGGTGATTATAATAAGTAACAAAGGGTGTGACATTAATTTTCCAAAAAGTGGTTATAAGTAGTGGCATGGATAGTTGCCCTGGTAAGTTGGTAATATGAATATTGATTTTCCCAAAAGTGGTTAGAATTAGTAACCAAATAGGAAACATTGATTTATCCAAATGTGGTTAGAATCAGGAATAAAATAGGAAATATTGATTTGCTTAAAGGCAATTATAATTAGGAACAAAATAGGAAACACTAATTTATCCAAAGGTGGTTATAATAAGAAAGAAAAATAGGAAACACACTAATTTGCCTAAAGGTGGTTATAATTAGGAATACATACATTTGACCCAAAGGGTGGGTGGAATGGGTAAAAATAATGATTTTCACAAATGTGGTTATAATAATTAGCACAAGACACAAAACTAATGATTTTCCCATAGATAATTATAATCATTAAATTGGTCAAAAACATAATTTTATGTAATGGGGACAATTGACAAACGTAGCTTATGTAAAAAATCTATAAAATGGATTTACAATGAGCTAGAAAAAGATAACAACACATTTTTATCCTAAATGTGAGTTTGAAACTGTACATTTGAACAAACATGGGATATAGGTTGAAAAATCATGTTGTGAAATGGGTCTTAGAGGAGGCCCAAAAAATGGTCTAGGTTATGAGATGATGTATTGATTATCATGTGATTATGTTGTATGACTCATATCTATGATTATTCATAGATTCTCATATATATAAACACATAATAAATCATTGGTTGATCTTATTTATTACTCATATATTTAGGCATGTGTTAGGGTATTTGGCTAGGTTTTGGATATATCAGAGAAGTGCTACCATTTGCATTGCTAGAATAGACTCATGTGAGCATGGTTTTGTTTTAGTTTGTGATAGTATGCATGATAGATATGGATAAATAAAATGGTAAATCATATCCTAAGCATGGAAAACTTAATTTGAATGTAAATATAAATTAATTAAGATTAAGATATAAATAATCAAATACCAAGTGTAAATAAAACAAATAAATCAATTGTAAGAATAAATACAAAAATTCACTACCAAAGTACATGATATGGATAATCAAGACTTAAATGTAAATAAAATGTAATAATCTTATGGCCACTAAGAAGTAAAATAATAAAACAAACAAATATATATATATATATATATATATATATATATATATATTAAAAAATAAAACAAAACACACAAGTAAATAAAGTGAACAAAATAATTAAAACAAATAAATAATCCAAAACAAATAAAATTGCAATAAATAAACTACTCTAAACACACAAAAATAAATAAATAAAACTAAAAAAATAACAATACAAAAATAATGGTTAATCACAATGTTAGTATAAATAAAAAATAATTGTTTACGCATGTGCAATAGAGGTGTTACTTTTGGTGACAGAGTGACCCCTAAGCTAGGTGGAAATGACACAAGTAAAACAACACAAGAATAAAAGACTAATAATTACCCATAGGATACAGGGAAATAATGACACAAACAAGATGACAAACATTACCCCTAGGTAATAAGAGATAAAAAACAAACAAGATGGCACAAAAATTTCCCCTAAGCCATAGGGAAAAACAAAAAAATAATACAAACAAAATGGAGGTGGATATAAGAAAAGGAAGGCATATCCAAGCTAACTCCAGATGTACTAGGCAAGTGGACGTTTCTTACATAGTTATATGGAAACAAGATACAATGTAAACTTTAGGATAAATGTAGTTCTCCTAAGATATGGGATAGAATAAAATTGATGATAATAAAACATGATTAATGTGTAGAGGAAAAAAAAGGAATTATCTCTCAAAATGGCAAAGTGTGTGAGAACAGAGGGGATGATGTTTCAAAATCATTACAACATCAACATAAATAAATTACACAAGCATGAGAGTATGGTTTAGGTTAAAACCACACTAAATTTAAAGAGACAAATAGACCAAATGAACTAAATTGGTAATTTATAATATCTACTACATCTAAGGCTTGAAACAAGAATGATCTCAAAAAATGGTGAGAGCATAAGATGAAGGTGCTCATAAAATAATGAGAACATTCAAATGGAAGTCACTTGAAAGACATTGAGAGTGTAATATGAATCAAAGTGGGCATTAGTGTATTAAATTCAAATATATAATGTTCATAACATTAACTCATAAAATAGTGACTGTAGGGCTTACGATCAATAAGAATGGGGAAACTAAATGAAAAGTAGTTACTCATGAAATATGTAGGGGTTCTAAGATATTTAAGGCAAATAAGTGGTTGAGGAAAAATGGAAGATGTAGTTGAGATAACCAAAGATACACCATGTATCCAAGTGATGCTTATATATCCTATGTGGACCTTAAATGTATGTAGTTCTCCCAAAAATGGGAGGAAAAAAACTAAGATGGTTTATAAATAAACTAAATAGACAAGATGGCCCATCCTAAAAACATTTGATGGATTTATATCTCACATGTAAATTTTAAGCCAATTTTTATGATTTTGTGATTTTTAGGATTTTTTAAATATTTTATGAATATCTAGGGGTTTTAAAAATGTTACAAATGTTTTTGGAATTTTCTATACATCTTAACTTGATTGATAATTACAAGATATAGAATATTCCAACTCATAAAATAGCGAGGACATGGCTTAGGTTGATTGAAAAATGATGAGAGTGTTCAAACTTAAATATTTGAAAAATGGTGAGAGGGTGGGAAAGGGGTGACTGAGCTGACCTCAACGTTAATCAAATATTTCCTACATAGTCCCATTAGCACCTCAAGTCACTATAGTTCCACCTAAAAAAAAGGCATCCAATTAAGCACCAACAAGTTCAAGTAAAATGAAAATGACAAGGCAAATGATAACATTAATGGTAAGGTGATGTGATAATACATGGTAAAGGTGTTATCCCTAATTTTCCTATAGGTAGTTATAATTATGAAACAATGGTAAGGGGTCAGTGGTACTAATTTACCCATAGATGGTTATAATTAGTAGCATGAGGTGGGACATTGATTTGACCAAAGGTGGTTATAATCAATGGTACTAGTCAAATGTAACAATAAATGAAGGGTGGAATTGTCAAGATCATTGTCATACAACTTTCATATAATACCATTCAAACATGTTATTTTGAAACAACTACTAGAAATGAATCTATCCTTAACCATTGAATGTGCCTAAAGTAAAAATGAATCAAAATCAAGGCCAAATGTGATAGGTAAAGTTAGGAAAAAATAAGTAGATGGTGAAGGGTTAAGGGTATCATAGAAGAAAAAAGAGGGTATAGTAACAATAATAGGTATAATTTGGCATAACTTAGACAATCATTATAGATAATAATATGAATCCTTCAAGTATATAAATATTTGAGGTGCATTGTATTCATTGGTTCATCAAGTTCATCTCCCTCTAGTGTATCGAGCTTATATGATCTGAAAACCATAATTGGCAACAACTACATACAACCTTAACTAGTATGGTTGAAATTTTCCTTTTTTCTTGGACTCAACATTAACATTCTTCTAATTGTCTTTTAGTATCAGGTCACCAAGTTCAAATTCATGATGCTTAACATGCCTATTATATTATCCCTTTAGTTAGTTTTGATAAGTTTGAATGTTATTCAAGGTAGAAAAACGTTTACCATCAAGTAGGTCTAGCTCTTTCAAGTGAGCTAATTTGTAGTATTCTTAATCAATTAAGTGCTACAATAAAATTTGGAGAGAAGGCAACTTGACCTCAATAGGAAGAATGACTTCAATTTCATATATAAGTGATTATGGTGTAGCTCCTATTGGAGTACAAAATGTGGTACTATATACCTAGAGGGCATTAAAGAGTTTCAAGTGACAACTATGACCAACATCATTAAAAATCTTCTTTAGAATATTGATAATGGTTTTATTATAAGCCTCAACTTTTCCATGCCTTACAAACAATAAGTGGTAGAAAAATGTTGTTTGATGTGATATTGAGAATAAAATGCTTTCAAATATTTATTATTGAATGATCTATAATCATAATATATAATGTTAGATGGGTTTTCATAGTATTAAATGAGATGGTTGAATATAAACTTGGAGACCTAATTACCAGTGATATAAGTGAGGGGAATGGATTCCACCCACTTAGTAAAGTATTCGGTAGTATTCAAGACATGTTTATGTCCATCTTAATATGTTTGATTAATCTTCTCGATAAGGTCAAGTTCACACATTGACAATGGACATGGTGTTTTCAATGGTTTGAGTGGTTTGGCTAGAGCATGAATCATATTTACATGCTTCTAACACTTGGCACACCTATTTACATATGAAGTTGCATATAATTTCATTATTGACTAATAATAACCAATATGCAATAATGTTTTGGCTAAGATTTCCCTACTGGTGTGGGCTCCAAACACTCCTTCATGGACTTCCCTCAATTCTAGTCCAATTTCTACCAAAGGTAAACAATGAATTAGAGTTTCATCATAACTTATATGATACAAGGTTGGTCTAAGTAGGGTATAGCGAGAAGATTTGTGGGTGAAGGATTTTTTTATGTGATAAATTGAGAGGCATGGTTTGGTCTTGAAGATAGGAATATATATTATATTTTCAAGGAGACATGGGACCAAAAATGTCATAAACCATCTTGATGGTTGATTTTTCATATGCCAGCACTAAGAGATGTTTAACAAGAAATTGATAATTCCTAGCTCTGTTAGTGATCTAGATCATGGAACCAATAGTGGCCATAGCATCAATTATTTTATTATTGGCCCAAGATATTCTCTTAAATTAGATATTGGCATTCTATTTCTTGAGAGTATTGACCAGTGTCTTATAGGGCACCAACTTGTCATCATTGGTATGGTATTGGTCTATGGTATGATTAATGATTAACTAAGAATCACCATACACTAATAAATGTTGAATGTTCCACTATACTACTTGATGAATCCCTAAAATGTGTGCTTCATACTTGGCCATATTATTAGTATAGGAAAATCCAATGAAAAAGGACTTGGGAATGAGATCCCCTTATGGTGTAATAAATAATATTCTAGCCCCTAATCGATGATTCATGAATGATACACAAAAATATATCTTCTACTATGTAGTCTCATGAGGTGCATCTACTTCTTCAAAAATCATGATGACCTCTTGGAAATCCAAATTTAAGAGGTTAGGTATCTTGAAGAGGAGCTTCAACTAGTAAATCTATGAGTACTTGACCCTTAATGGCCTTGTAGTTAGCATATTAAATTTCAAACTCACTCAATATCATGGTCCATTTTTCCATATGACCATTTATAGATGATTTGAAAAGTATATAATTGATTGGGTCTACTTTGGAGATAACAATGGTCTTGTTGTTTGGTATATAATGACATAAATTTTGGGCTCTGAACACCATTTCTAAACATGTTTTTTAATAGGTGTATAATTTTTATCATACATGACCAATGTTTAGCTCAGATAATACACAACATGATCCTTTCCTTATTTATTATGTTGTGCCAAAAGTACCCCCAGAGCATTCTTAGTTACTAACAAGTAAAAAAGTAATGGATTATTTGGTGTTGGTGGAAACAAAATAGGTGGATTGGCAAGATATTATTTAAGTTGATCAAATGCTTTTTGACACTCTTCATTCCAAGAAAATGTAACACCTTTCTTCATCAAGTGTGTAAATGGATGGCATTTATTGACTAATTATGAGATGATGCATCTAATAGATTTAATGTTACCCTAAAAACTATGAATCTTCTTCAAGGTAGATGGTGGTGAAATCTATATAATTACACAAACTTTAGTTGGGTTAAATTCAATGTCCCTGTAAGAGATAATGAAACCTAATAGTTTTTAAAAAGTGATGCTAAATACAAATTTATTTAGATTAATTCTAACATTGTACTTGCAAATTATCTCAAAGATTCTTGTTAATATAGCTAGGTAATTGGCATGGGTTTTTGATTCACACAAAATATCATCAACATAGTTCTCAACAATGTTATGAAAAATCACTATCATATCTCTTTGGTAAGTTGATCAAGCATTATTAAGTCCAAATGACATTACCTTATAATAAAATGGTCCCCATAGAGTGGTGATCACTATATTGTGTTGTATTTCAGTGTGATCTTGATTTGATTATATCATGAAAGACTATCATGTCAATATTAGGCAAAGAGATTTCATCTTTTGGGTAGGCTTTGTTGATATGTATGAAATTAGTGTAGATTTTGATACCTTATATCTTTTTTCTTAGTGGCATAATATTTGAATTCCAATCTAAATAGTTGATCATCCTAATGCATTTCACATCTAAGAGCTTTTCCAACTCTTTATTTACTAACACAACAATATGAAGATGCATCTTACGTAACTTTTTTTAATAATCTTGGCATCAAGATGTACAATGAGAAGGTGTATGACCAAGGTGGGGTCAAAACCTAACATGTACAAATAGGCCCATGTAAATATGTCAACAAATTCCCTTAAAAGGACTATAAAAGCCTCATATGCCTTCTCATTGAGGGATGTTCTTAGTTTAATCCATTTTGGGACTTTTATAGTCCTAATATTCACCTCTAAAGTGTCTTCCACTAGAAGTGTAGAACCATCATCTAAAATAATTGTTAAGGATTTGAACTAATTAGTAATGAAAAGGTCCTCTAGATAGACTATCTCATATAAATCTCCTAGAAAAGATGAATTATAATCTCTTAATGATAGCATTAGCCATGATATAAATACCTCAATGCACTCTTGAATAATTTATGCAAAAGCACATTTATCTTCAGTATTTATATTTGATCCATAAATATATTTTAGGATATAAGTCTCCTATGTGTCATAGGAAGAGGGGTGAACATTCCCATCTAATGGCATTGAAAAATAGCTTTCACCAAGAGCCTTTCCTTTATCTTTACTTTTCCCTAGTCAGAAAGCACCTTAAATAAGTTTTCATTTTCAAACCTTAATGTTTGATTTTTTTTTTCTTTTAGCTAGGCAAGTTCACTTACTCTCTAAAGTAGGAAACAAGATCCAATCTAATAGCTAAGCCATGCTTGTGGTATCAAATATGTATGTAACTCCTCAATCCCATATAGTCATATATAGCCTCATCATTTTTGAACTCTTATAATGGCATTCTTAGCTCTTGTTGGTCCCAATCTATCAATTATGGATGGTGAAGGGTTAAATGTGAAGGTTGATAAATAGGTCTAATAGTATCAAGGTTATTATAGATTATATAATCAGACACTGCATTGCTATCAACATCATCATCACTAGTTATTGGTGTTGGAACACAAATAAGGTATGTGGGGTCACCCCTAGGTAGTTTAAATCTAATACCATTGGTTCTATTATACTTAGTAATTGAGATTAGTGTGATTATTCCTTGTTGATGTAGTTTAAGGCCTTTGCTTTCATAATCTAGGTGATCCATAATATGATTAGGAATAGGATATTTCACACTTTGGTAACATTCAACCAACTCATCAGTGTAGATCCATGAATCATCATCTACTAAGGGGTCCTATTCTAAGCCAAAGACCAATTTAAAAATAATGGGATTTTTTAGCTAAGATTTTCCTTTGGTTTTCCACTCTATACGAGTAGTCTTGGCCTTAGGTCTCCCATAAGCTTTTGGATTTTTAGGAAATTTAGCAATATAGAATGTATTATGGGTGTTATATTCTCTAAGACCTTTGTTAATGGCATAGAAATGGTTGGAAATTTTCAATGGAGGCATGGAAAAGGTAGAGGCTAAGATATCTAGGTCAATGTAATTAGCTTATAGGCCTAATTCTATGGATTTTCCTTTTCTAGACTTGTCTCCATCTACTTTAGGCATACGATTCATGCCAAACTGGTAGTTATACCTATTATACTTAGCCTCAAGGCATTTACAATATTGATATAGCTGAAAATTAGTGGGTATAGTCACTTCCATTCTTGAATGTATAAATTTTATACATTGATGTAATGCATCTAAGGTACAACCCTAATTTCATAAATCTAGGGTTTGCCCAATAACATATTATAAGATAGTTCTAGGGATAAAACATGGCATAAAGTATCATGGGTCAATGGTCTAATGACCACTGAGAAGCTAATGGTACCTTGAGATTTATTTTTTTCATTATCATATGCATTGATAATGATGGTGTTTGGTTGCAAGTCGATTGTTGTATCTCTGATATCTTTGACCAATAATAAAGACAAAATGTTGAGACCTAAACCATTGTCTACAAAGACATGTTTAACTTTATAGTTTGTTATACCAACTTCAATGTCTAATGTATTATAATGCAGAGGGCCTAGAGAAGACATATCACTTTGGTCAAAGGTGAGATGTTGGCTAGGGGCCAAGTGTCCTACCATGGTTTGGAACTTATCTAGAGTGATATTATTTAGAACAAGGGATTGGTTCAAATACTTATTTAGGATGTATTTGTGGATGGTAGATGTGTGCAATAAATCCATGATGGAGATGTGTGTATGTGTCTTCTTCAATTATTCCACAATATCATAGGTTTTCCAATCATTTGGTTTATTTATGATAGGCACATAAGGTTGATTAGGCTCATGTGTAGTATTTCACCGTAGTCCTTTAATAGTGACTTTGGCTCATCGAGTTGTGATTGCATAATCTTGACCTAAAACTTGGATTTGGTAGTTGGTTTGGTAGGTAATAATTCTTAGAATGATTATTCTTAGATACTACGGTGTCTAATTATCAACATAGCCCATATAAGAACCACTAGAATAAGGAGGTTGGTAGGTATTATCTAGAAAATAGGGATGGTTGGGTGAAGGTATAGATCTATTTATAGTTGCTCTAGGGTGGATAATCATGGTGGAAACATGACCACCTAAAATATGTCCTACAACATTATTATGGGTCTATGAAATGGAAAGATGACCTCCTTGGTTGGTTTATCATTTTGCCCTTAGTTTTGACCATTTTGTTGTTGTTGTGGCTAGCATTATTATTTCTAATTTTGTGGTTGAGTTTTCTTATGTTGTTGTTGATACTGCTACTAGTTTTTATTATTGTTATTTTGGGGAAATAGATTCTGGTAGATACCCAAGTTATGATTTTCATAGGAGTATGAGCGTCTCTTTTTATCTCTCTATTTTCTAACATGTTCTCAATTAAATGTCTGAGTTGGATACATCATCTAATGGAATACCCTCTAACATGATGGTACTCATAAAATTCATGTTCCTTATACCAATAAATAAAATATTCCCTTTAAGAAATATATTTGGTATAGGCCAATTGATCATATTTACTTAAACCAATATTTGGAACACAAACTTAATAGGATCACCAAGGTCACTAAATTTTTAGGCAAAGGGTGGTATTCTCCTTGAAGGAGGGGTTTGTAATTGGTTTTTATTTTGTGGTGGTTATTTTTTTGAGGTCCTAGTTGGATGTATAAAGGAAGTGTTTGTTAAGTGGGTATAGGTATACAGACAACTGGTGTTTGCAAATTCTAAACATGGCATGATTCAGTAACCCTATTGTCAAAAAAAATCTTATTACAATTTTAGGGATTAGGTATTTCATTATTGTTGGCTTGAGGTGGCATTGAATTTTATATTTGAGTTTGCTTGTGGTTATGGTTATGGTTTTAACCTTGATTCTGATTATAATAGGATAGTTTGATTATGCCTTTCTTGACAAGGGATTTCTCAATATGGACTCTTTTTGAAATGAACTCTTTAAACATGTGATCATATTTTACCTTGATATGGTAGGATATGTAATTATGTAAAATACTCATAAATATTGTAGCTAATTATTTATCTAGAAGATTATTAGTAAACTAACTTGTTAGAGC
Source organism: Torreya grandis (assembly GCA_037957365.1). NCBI lineage: Eukaryota > Viridiplantae > Streptophyta > Pinopsida > Cupressales > Taxaceae > Torreya > Torreya grandis. Next base: position 261,968 of record JARHVA010002525.1, read on the forward strand.
TCTCCAACATTTTGTTCTTTGAAAAGTGTTTTACAAAGTGTTATCATGCTCAAGATTATATGAAAAGTGTTGTACAAACTTATTTTAGAGATCATTGAAGTCAAGTACAAATTTATTTGGTAATTTCAATATCCATTCTTAGGCTTGTATATCTAGACTTTTGGGGAGGATTATAAGTATATATCGATATATGCCACTAGCTAGCAAACAACAAATAATTCCTTCAAATGCTCTCTAAGATAACCTTGACCTTTGTATTTGTTGAATTTAGGTGGATTATAACTTGGTAAAAATGGTATTTAATAATAATCCATGTTAAATGGGTAAGATCATCTTGCCTCTAATTTGAATTTCTTATTTTGTTTTCCAACTTGTATTGCTTGAATTTCATCCTTCATCTATTGTAACTCTTAGACAAAGAAATCAGAAGGAGTGGCTTGTTGCTATGGAGGTTGAACATTCAAAGGTGGATTAACTTGACTAGGGTAAGTATACTGTAGGATGTTGGTTGAATTGGCTAGATGACTAGGTATGTGTATATGTGCATTATGGTTATACTGTGGGTATGGAATATACTATTGTTGAAGTAAATTTAGATTTAGAATGTCTTATAACCTTAGATAGTGAATTATGGTTACAACAATATAATTTGGATTTACAAAATGTGTTGGTATTATTTATCTTAGAAGGGAACTTTATACCTACTTATTTAACCCTATTGGATATAGGGAACACATTACTATCTAGATCCCTATTGTTAAAGGTGTTGGTAGTTGGATCCTTATTGCACGTGTGATACCCATTAGGTGAAAGTAAATTTTTTCCTATCACTTGGTGCTTTTTCCATGTAATAAACCTATTTTTATCTAAACACCTATTGTTAGATCAATATTTGTTGTTTAAGAGGCACTTGTTGTTGGTTTAGAAATTATTGGTTTAAAAATGATTGGTTTAGTGATTATTGGGGGTTTGACATTTGTTATTATTGACCAACTAACACTTTCTTACCAATAGGAATACATTTTTGGTTAATTAATGTTTAAAATTGATAAGGTTTATTAGTTTGTGCTTTTGTGATAGAACATTCATTTTCATCTATTGAGGTGGTGTAGTGTTCTGCACTTGTTGTAGTGGTAAGTTTGTCTTTTGTTGGCTCATTCCCCCTATTACAAATTTGAGGAAGCATCTAATTGAGGAGTGGAGGTTTCTTTTTTATTTTGGTAAGTAGGCATACCTATTCCCTATTATTTAAATCCAATCATGGCATTATTTGGATGAACCTATTGTGTATTGCTTGGTGGTAAATTAAACCCACTTTTATTCAAATTGTATTATACTTGTATGTTATCCATAATATTTTGAGTGGTATCTTATATTTGAGTAACATTATATTCCATCAAAATATGGATATTATACATATCACCAACTAACATGCTTTGTCTAAATGGGTCTACATCTTAGCTTACACAGATAAAGTCATCCATTTGTTTCCCTTTTGATGGAGGTATCTCAATAAGTGGAAAGTTAAAAATAACCCTTGCATTGTGGTTACAAACCATGTTTAGATAGGTTTGGTATACTTGATGTACCTGTTATATTTATTCATCTATAATACATTTTCATTTTCTAATAATATTTTGGTCTTACTGTGACATTTGGACTAGATCTTGACTATAACTAGTCAATGCTTGTTTGAAGGGTTGAATTTGTAGTGCATTACTAGGAGTTCCAATCAAACTACTCAAACATTTTTTTGGGAATTTTGGGTGAAACTTGGCTCCTACTTCAATATCTCTAACTATAAGTTCATCTTTTTTTCCAACAAATGATGTTCAAATAAGTAAAAATCATAGCTAGTTTGTGTTGGCATCATAACATAATAGGTCTCTTTTTGTTGGTTTTGTTCAATGCTAGGCATTATTTGAGAAAGGTATTGTGTCATTTTTTCTAACTCTTGGCCTAGATAAGGATACATAGTTACAAAATATTGTGCTAAAGAGCCATGATTTTTTTCAACATATGGGATGTTATAAGATTGATAAGAATGTTTCTCATATGTTATGTCTTCACATGACTCTTGAATAAAAGGGTAATTGGTCATAAAGTCATATATCTAAGATTTTACATGGTCCTACTATGTGTATAATGAGGTAATTTTAGATATGTGGATAGGTCATATGAAAAACAAAGGTGCTAAAGGTAACAAACAACCAAGGTCTAAAAATAAAGGACATTTGGATTTGTAAAAGAGACACAAATGGATAAATAACTAAACTAGATAAGGGTAGAACAAAGAAAATATGAGACTGGTCTAACAAAATCATACTAATTTTCCTAAAGGTGGTTATAATAAGTGGTAAAATTTACACAAAATCTCAAACTTATTTATTTAAAAAGTATTGATTTGCTCACAAGAATTTATAATCAGTGATAAGAGTGTCTAAATAAAGTAGAACAATTATTAACTAGGAACAAAAAATAACAACAATTTGCCAAAAGGTGGTTATAATCATATAAAAACAAGTCTAGACTCAGAAACACAAAACCCAAATAAGGACTCAAAAGTAAATTAAATTAATATAATTGGCTTAGATGACACTCGATAATTAGCTCACTAACACTCAAAGTTTGACTCACAAGAAACTATTGGAACAATGGAACTAGGACACTCAAAATTTGGCACAAAAAATTTCAAACAAAGTACATGGAAATAATGTGGTTCAAAAGGATGCTCTAAATAAGGTACAAAATAAACAATAATCACTAAGTCTAGGCAAGGGGTCTTTTAGATAAAATAATAAATCAACCTAAATAACACAATCTAAATACAAAAGGTAGACAACCTAAGCCCAAATTAGACTAGGCTTCAACATAAACCTAATTATTTTAAGATTTATACTTCAAAAGGTTGATTTTTATATTTAATGTGAAAAGGCTCAGATGTTCTAAAAAAATATCGAGACTAAAATAGGTAACATAACTACACATTTGAAATAATAGAGGTATAATAATAGCTTGGAAATTGGTTTCAAATATGATGAAAGATTGGAATAATTTATATAGTATAATAATTCTCCTTCAAACAAATGTCATGGTAAATGGTTTTAGACTAGAATATCCAAGGCAAAAGTTTGGGATGAAATGGATAACATAACGATTCCCCATTTAAACAAGTAACATACAAGTGATTTTGGAACAAATGTTTAAGGCACAAAGTGCAACATAAAAATACAAATTAACACCTCTTAGGCCAAAGGGGTGTAAGAACAACTGTAATGTTTTAGACTTATTTTGATGTGATAATATAAACAAATATTTTTTAGTCTAAAAACACTCATGTAAATCAAATAAAATAGAATTGAAATTAAAGGCCCATACCATATCTATAAACTGACATACATATGCATAGCTTATACCAAATTTTCCATTGATATACCAATGCTAGTGAGGAATTAAGTGTTAATCCAAAAATTAAAGTATAGGTGTATGTAGAGTTTTTACACCCCCTATGACTCTTAATAATTGATACATGGCACTAAATTAGAGTGAGGAACACTTGACATTTGGTAATAAATTATGTGGAAAGTGGGGTTTTGACTAAAATCTATAAATCTCGAATATACTAAATAGTCCCAAGTGTAGCTATCACAAGGGCACGATCACATCAAATGAATCCAAATTATCTAGCTTACTATATAAGGGTCTATTCCTTTGCATAGTAACTCTAGTTGTGTACTACTTAATGGAGTTTGATGTCTAGCTATTGCATGGCCTAGGTACTCATTGGGATGGTTAGGTTAACCACTCATCATTATCCCATCTAATAGTTAACCTAATTTATATACCCCTCCATGGAGTGGGGTTGGTATGATGTTATGAAATGAAACCCTAGGTTAATGCACCCCTAAATAACTCATGGGGAGGTAATGAACTCCCACCCATAAACCAAATACATAAAAAGAAATACATGAAAAAGGAAAGAATTTATAGGTCATTTATAGGTCACCCAATTCACTCAGAACTTGGGGAGATCATACGTGACAATATTTTTGACACAAATTTACAAATAATGTCAATAAACTAAGTGATTTTAGTAACCTGAGTTCCCTAAAGTAGATAAGGGGAGAACATGCATGCAATAGTTTCTAATTTACCACAAATAAAGAAAAATAGTCTAATAAACTTTGAAATTTAGGTAATAAAAAAACATAAAGTGAAAAATATCTTAAGATCTCTAACTAGAATGTGTGTTCCTTTTAATAGCACTAAATCAAACTATGTTTGAAATTTCATCTTCTTGGCCTTGTTTACACTAATAAAAATTTCAAAAACAACTAAAATATAAATAAACTTAAGTGGATTTCAAGAACCAAACCAAATGTATGTGAGATTTTAACAATGATTAATCTTTCTCTCTTCAACTTAGGTCTTACAAAATGTTAGGGGTTTTGACTATTTAGAATCCCAAGAGCAAGCGAGTATACAAATTTTGAGCTCTCAGGGTTCTATTTTTATCTCAAAGAAAAATTATCACTAATTACACAAAGATTGATGTTGATTTCTAAAATCAATGTTGATTCATCATATCATCGATGTTTCTTATAACCATACAAAAATAAATGTGTTTTGAAGGAAAAATCGCTGATAAATAAGTTTAAAAATCAGAATTCTCATGAAATTTGTAAAAAAAAAGTTACAAAGGCAATAAACAGGTTTTTAATCACAAAATAAAAACAATTACATTTATTTTTTGCTATGTTTTTGGATTTCTCTATTTTTAACATAGAGATCATCATTGATCCCTACAATTGGTATTGATTTTCCATAATCATCATCAATCCATATAACCTTGTTAAAAAAACATTAATTTTAAAGTTAAAACTCTAAACTTGAAGATTTAAATGCATCCATTAGCAAAACTAAAGATAACATATCAATATCCTTGGACATACATGATGCTTTATCCCACCAGTCATGCCTTATGTACCTTAGGAGTTTGAAGAGTAAGCAATATGTATATTAGTTTGTTGTTTGTCTAAATGAGAAAAAATCAAGCATAACAATTCATTAAGACTAAAGACTCTTACCTAAGAACTAGGGGAACATAACATAATAAACAAGATTGTTGGCATAAGGAAGCTCATTTTTGGCCTATGATGATTGTAATCTTATATCAATGCTCTTGTATGGTGGTAGCATCTCTCCAATGGTCACTTGTGGGTTGGTGTGAAGCTTGGCATAAATTGGGCATCGTAACACTACTCTTAAAGGCTTTAAGAAGGTATTCTAGTAAAATAATCTTACACACAAAATATTGTTAAACAATGGTATGGGCACTTGTATTTATAGCTCAAATAACTAACTCTAACTCTAGGTAGGTTAGGTTAAATTGTGCTGAGTCTAAATTAACCTAAGTTGAGTCAATCTAACTCTAGGTGGGGTTAAGGCACTCATGAAATCTTAACACCTTAGTTTCAGATATTTGTGAGGCATGACAACTCACTTTAGATATTTTTGAGGTGTGAGTCATATTTTGAATATTTATGAGATAATAAATCACTTTATTAGCTTATTTGACCTTTGAATTCATTTTTAGCCAAAAATTCTTTTTTAGTAAATGAAATTCACTAATTTAATTGTTTAGGTAAGTTAATTAGGATTTTCAATTTAAATAGTATTGCTTAGTACTTTTTGGCTTTTGATAATTATTATAAATGTATTTAATTAATAGCTTGACATGCCAAAAGTGTCAAATTACTATGTCGTAATTTGACTAGGATTAGAACTAAACTAGGTTAGTGATGCATATAGGGTAATACACTAAATAAGCTAATTTCATCATGTTTCTAGGTAATTAAATCCCTTACATAGATGAATTTGAGTAATTTAGCTCATTTCTAAGCTTAAAATGTGTTGTTTGCTAGAAATTGAACTAATTGCCAGTTTATGCACAAAAGTGACCAAAACTAAGTGTCTACATTCTGCAATAAGAATTAATCATGGTCATGTTATCATTGAATACTTATATTAGGTTTATAAAGTCTTCTCTCATTACTCCATACTATTAGAGGATTCACCAAGGTCTGAATAACGAGGATGGATGAGTTGTGGTTGCACGAGATGAAGCAAGTGAATACCACAAAATGCTAAAGTAAATGAAATCAAACAAGAGACAATTGCATAGAAAATTTGGAGAAAAGACAATATTCCATTAACGTAAGATGGCCAAAGTGAATAATACATATAGGAGAGCATGTAAGTAACTCCTCCATAAAAGGTGGTCAAAGCACCCCAAGAATAGACTGTAACTCCTCCATGAAAGGTGGTGACAGGGTGCTAAGAATAGAGAAGTAACTCCCATACCTAGAATAGCTGGTCAAAGGAGTTACTTATAACATTCTTATGACACCTATAACACATCTATGACACACATCTCCACATAATCTATCCTATCCCACGAATGTAAGAAAACTCCATGTATGCACAAATATATAATTTCCCTAATTAAATAATAGGGAAAAATAAAAACCTACACTAACACCCCCCATAAGTGTAGCTTAGGTGGGCAGTGTGGAAATATAAAATGGGTCCCGAAAACTAGGCCTGATGAGGTACCCATGTACAAAATCAATATCCCATAAGATAGATAAAAGGAGAAAACCCATAGGAAAAAACTCCCCCCCCAAAAGAGAGACATAAATAAATGAGAAGGCTAGAAGGCCCCCTGAAGATGATGTTATTGCAGATGTAGACCGCACCCCAAGAAGAGCTTGTAGATGAATGAACTTGCTCTTAGTGAAAGGTTTGGTGAAGATGTATGCAAATTACTTCGAATACCAGCAAAATATTAAGTCAATGACCTGACTATGAATAAGCTCCTGAATGAAATGCATGTGAATCTCTATGTGCTTGGTCCACTAGTGCTGAACTGGATTCCTAAAAATCTGAATGGTACTCTAATTGTCACAATAAATGATGGTGGGCTTCCTGATAAGATGCCAAACTCAGAAAGAATTTCTTGAAACCAAATAGCCTCAGTAGATACATTAATAGCTCCCCTGTACTCTACTTCTATGGATTATATAGAAATAGCATTCTACTTCTTGTTAGACCAACTGATAGGACCAGAACCTAGAGAGAAACTATAACTAGAAGTGGACTTGTGAATCTGTAAATTGCTAGCCCAGTCTAAATCTGTATATCCAACCAAGTCAACCTCTATGCCAAATCTATAATGAATCTCATATCTATGTGAACCCTATATGTAATGCAAGATCCTCTTAGCTGCTTTCCAATCCAGCTCATGAGGCTCCTGCATAAATTTGGAGACAAGTCCCACTGCATATGATATGTCAGGCCTAGTGTGAGTCAAGTAGATGAGACTACTAACAAGTTGTCGATATCGAGTGGCATCAACCAATGGTGAAGAATAGACAGCCTCAAGCTTGAATTTTGATAGAAAGGGACTCAGAGATGGCTTGCAATCAGCCATGTGAAACTGAGCCAATAAGTCAAGAGTATACTTAGGCTGTGCAAGAGAAATCCCTGAATCTGACTATGAGATATCAATGCCAAGGAAGTAGTGAAATAAACCCAAGTCTATCATGTCAAATCTATCCTAGAGAGATGCCTTCACAACTACAATAGCTGATGAAGAACTCTCGGTGATCAAAAGGTCATCAACATATAGAACCAAAATCAAGAGCGAGTCATCCTACCATAAAAAGTAGACATTAGGATCAAAATGGCACCTAGTGAAACCTGTTGTGAGAAGGAAGGAATCCATCTTGGTGTACCATGCTTGAGGGGCCTATTTGAGGCCATAGATAGATTTCCTAAGTCTGTATACTAAGGAAGAATCCTAAATAAATCTTGGTGGCTGCTCCATGTAGATCTCCTCCTCTAGGTCTTTGTGAAGAAAGGCACTCTTCACATCCATCTAGTGCACATCCCAACCATGTGCTATGGCAATAGCTAAGGTGATTTAGATAAAATTCATCTTTGCAATGGGTACAAAGGTCTCTGAGTAGTCAATGCCTACCACTTGTGAGAAACCCTTGGTGACTAATCATGCCTTGTACTTATCAACTGACCCATCTGCTACAAACTTGGTCTAATATATCCACCTACATCAAACCATCTTCCTTCCCTTAGGAAGTGAAGTCAAGTCCCAAGTGTGATTTTTGATTAAGGAAGAATATTATTCCTCCATAGCACTATCCCACTCAGGTACTCCCGATGCTTATCAAAAAATATGTGGATCTAAAACTGAGGCAAAGAAGGCATGTGGATCTCTCTGAAAATCCCCCCTAGTACGTCTATCATCTACAGGATCTCTTGCCCAAGTGCCAGCACTCTCAAGTGTCTGTCTGGCCCAAAGTGGCCTAGAAGTGGGTGAGTCAAGTGTTAACTCCTCATCCTCTAACTGACTAGAGGTGGATGACTCTGCATCACTATCCTCATTGTCTAAACTTGAAGAAGAAGAAGATATCTCTGGCTCAGGAACCTACTGTGGCTGATCTGAATCTGAGGAATCATCATGAAGTAGATCCAATGAGAGAGAAGAAGTGCCAAGTGTTGAGTCTCTAGGACTCTCTTGAAAGTGGACACTTCTCTCAATGAACAACTCATGAGTGGTCAGATCTAGAAGGAGATACCCCTTAAAACCATCTAGATATCCTACAAAGATGCAAGGCTTAGACTAACATTCCATAGCTTTGCATTTATTCTTTGGTATGTGGGCCATGGCTGGGGATTCAAAAACCCTAAGGTGCTCAACATCAAGTTTCCTTTTATGCCAAGCTTTAAAGGGTGTTATCCCTTTTAAAGCTTTGTGAGGAACCCTATTTTTAATGTAGCAAGAAAAATTGATGGCTTCGGCCCAGTACTATGGTGCTAAGGATTTGGAGTGAATCATACAACTACCCATCTATTTCAAGAACCTATTTTTGCATTCTGCAACCCCATTCTATGAAGGACTGTAAGTGATTGTGTGCTGCAAATCAATCCCTTCTATGGTGTAAAACTACTCAAAATTGTTGCTAACATACTCCCCTCCATTATCAATTTGAAGAACCTTGATGGATTTCTCACTCTATTTCTCAACAAGAACCTTGAAGTCTATAAAATTTTCAAACACTTCAGACTTTTGTTTGAGAAAATATATCCAAGTGTACCTAGAGAAATCATCAATGAAAGTGAGGATGTACTTGGCCCTTATGAAAGATGGTTTGGGAAAGGGTCCTGATACATCATTGTGGACTAATTCCAAAGGTTTTGAAGCCCTCTAAGCTTTGCCTTTGTCAAATTTTGCTTCAGGATGCTTCCCAATGGAGCACCCCTTGCAAAGTCCTTTTGAGAATTGGACATGAGGCAAGCCAATGACCATGTCATGTTTGCAAAGTTGCTCAAGGTAGTGGTAGTTAATGTGGCCAAACCACTCATGCCATAATTTGATAACTCCATATAAATGAGTCAGCAATGATGTTGGAGAAGAATCAGGTGGAAAATGTGAGAAGGTGTATAACCTTGCTTGGTGATCTACCCTACCCACTGCCACTGTAGTATCACTATGCAACTCCCTGATACCCACTGAATCTGGTGAAAACTCAACTCTCATGCCCCAACCAATGTGAGTGATTTGGTACACTGATAAGAGATTGGTTGAAAGAGAAGAAACACTTAGAACATTATTGAATGTTCCTCCTTCCATTTCAACTGAACCTCTCCCTGCAATAGAAATTGATGTGTCATCACCCAAACTAATTGAAGTCATGCTACAAGGCTCTAAAGATGAAAACTCAACTAGGTAAGAGCCCATGTGGTGAGAAGCACCCAAGTTAATGACCCATGAATATGTAGAAGCTGTTGTAGCTACAAGGGCCTTGCCCTTTTTTCTCCTTACCCTTGCCTTTTTCCTTAGTAGAATCTTAGGTAGATGAATTATGCTTGATGGACTCAGGAACACCTATGTTGTGATTCTCTAGAAGATGAGTTAGGTGATCTATTTGTTTCTTCATGAATTTGTGTTCATCATGCCCTGTCTTCTTACAATAGGCACACTTAACCTTCTCCTTCTTAGGTTTAGCATTGGAGGAGGAAGACTCAGTGTTGTTTTTGGTAGGATTATTGTTTTCTTTCTTCTTCTCCTGGCCCTTGTTCTTTTTCTTCTTCTCCTTTGTTGAAGTCTTATCCTTACCATTTTTAGCTATCAAAGCTTGGGGTTGAGTAGATTTCATTGTGCCCATTTGAATTAGCTGATCTTGCTCCCTAGTCAAGTCGGCAATGAATGAATCCAAAGAAGGCATTTTCCATGTAGTGCCAAGGGCACTTTTTGTGGCATGGAAAGTGGAGACAAAGACTGAATAGCTTGGACCTAACTTTGTGAGAATAGAAAGGATGAGTTGATCATCTTTCTTCTCTATCTTGTATGCTTTCAATTGCAATCTAAGGGCCTTAAACTTAGTGAAGAAGTCCTGTAGGGTGTTAAAGTTGCTAGGACTTAGACTTATGAGTTTGTTTTTTAGCTTATGACTTCTCATCTCATCAAGCTTCCCAAATAAGGTTTCTAGGGTGTCCCATATGTCTTTGGGAGTCTTGGAGGTTTCTAAATGGAAGATAAGTTCTGGAGACATGAACAAGCTCAGTAATCCATAGGCTTCATCACTACAGTTGTACCACTTGACCTTTTCAACATCAGTGCTGGGTTTTACTTCAGTATCCATGGTGATCCTATACAACCATTTACTTCTAATAATGATTGACATTTTAACTTTCCATTCATGATATTTGAAGGCTGTTAGGAGTTTAATTTGAAAAGAATCCATTTTAAGCTAAATTTAGGTGAAGTTGTGTTGATTACAAGTTGTGAAATTATGCAGAAAGGAAAATGAAAGCAAAGATTGCAAGTGTTGAAAAGCAATCACACCCCCCCCAAAATTTTGAGCCCCCCCCTCAAATATGTAAGTGCACACTCAAAATATGTTGGACTCAACTGAGAATGTGTCTTAGAGCAATCAATGCAAGACTTTAAGCAAACAGGCCGTCAGACTCAACCGAAAATGCGTCTCGGGAGACCCAAATTTTAGGCACTTTATAAACTAGTGAATTTTTAACAAATAACAAGCCTACACTATGGAGAATTGAAATAAAAATACTTTTTCAAAAAATGGCATTCGAATCTAAGATACCATTTGTAAGATATTAAAGATTCAATTTCCCGTAAACTAGTGTTTTTGGAAAAAAATAGCACTAAAACATTAAAAAAATATCTGTTTTGAGAGAGAAAGTAGCCTTCCAACCACTCATTGGACTTGACACAAAGTGAGGAATCCAAATGAGGTATTTATGAGGGGAAATTGGCCTCCTTCCAACTTGGGCCTCACCTTTCGTCTTCGACAGGCAAAGATACAAGTTTAAATTTAAACCCCCAAATTATCAAAACTTAAAAATTGTCTAAAATACTCAATACTCAGTCAAATTTATTGATTTTTTATTTTGAACAAGTCAATTTTAACTGAAAAATTAAAGTAAAAGATAGAATTTAATGGATTGCCAAGTATTTAAGGGCCCACATGGGACGCCAAACAAGGAGAGGGGTGCCAAAGTTTGAGGAAAGAGCATATTTAAATTTGCTGGGCAAAAAAGACAACATACACACTGAATTTGAAGTATATTATAGGTCCAAGGAAGGATTTAATTTAATGACTTTGTCTTGAAAGCATACCACAACAAATGACTTACGTGGAGAAGGAGAAAAGGGCGCAGAGCTGGATTGAAAAGTTCCAAGGAAAGTGTGCCAAGGTGGATGTAGGACTGCATTTTACCATCATGCCTTTTTAAAAAGCTTCAATATTGGCATTTTATCACCAGCAAGTGACTTAGCTACAAACCCAACCACATTCTTTCCTTCTTCCTGCACAAACTCAATGTTTATGTGCTCAGATTTCTCACTTGTTTTGGAATGCCATGGCTGTAACTCCACACTTCTACACTCAGGTCTAAGACAAACTCTTATGCAGATCTTGAACACCATGAGGATTTTAACACTATGCTGAGAGGATCATGATCATAGGCTTGCGTGTATATGGAGAGACCAAACAAGCCATGGAAGGAACAATAACATGGAAAACTAGCAATATCTCTCAAAAAATTTCAAATTTCACAAAAAAAATGCCTTAACAAAGCTCTAGAATTCAATGAAAGCAATAGCAAAATAAACAACCAATTACTGGGGTGGCTCTGATACCATATCAAAGGATTCACCAAGGTCTGAATAATGAGGATGCATGAGTCGTGGTTACACGGGATAAAGCAAGTGAATACCACAAAATGCTAAAGTAAATGAAATCAAACAAGAGACAATTGCATAGACAATTTGGAGAAAAGCCAATATTCCATTAACGTAAGATGGCCAAAGTGAAGAATACATATAGGAGAGCATGTAAGTAACTCCTCCACAAAAGGTGGTCAAAGCACCCCAAAAATATACTGTAACTCCTCCATGAAAGGTGGTGATAAGGTGCTAAGAATAGAGAAGTAACTCCCATACCCGAAATAGCCGATCAAAGGAGTTACTTATGACATTCTTATGACACCCATGACACATCTATGACACACATCTCCACATAAGCTAGCCTATCCCACGAATGTAAAAAAACTCCATGTATGCACAAATATTTAATTTCCCTAATTAGATAATAGGGAAAAACAAAAACCTACACTAACACATACAAATTTAGAAAGTTTTTTTTTTTTTTTTACTAGATCAAATGCACTTCTCATGTTAATACTTGTTGAAGGTAATAACCATTGATACAAATGTAGCTAGTAGGGACAATCTGATAAAATTTTGCCCTCACATATACCAACTCACTATGGTTTCTTATTTCCTTCTTCTATCATATTCTCAAAAAGTAAGAAAATGAGGACCAATACATCCTAAAAGAGTGATCATTCAAATTTAAATAATATTTAAATGTGATCAAAGGATCACATGATGAAATAAGATCAATGTATCATGCATCACGTAATAATACAAGAGGAGGAAAAAAGAGGAACCAAAGGTATCTTTATTAGGGATATGGATATCTTACTGGCAGCAAATTAATGCCTAAGTTTCCCTAGTTTTAAATATATTTTCAAAAAAAATAGAATGAAACCTACAATTATCCAAAGTCTTTGTTAAAATTCTCATAATAAGTGGTAAAAGGAACATCACTTCCTTATTGATAGATATAGGGTATGATCAAGACATATTTTATATTGTTATTAGGTATCTTTTGTGTCTTTGATTCAATTATTCTCTTATGAAATGATTCATGTTTGATCTAAAATTACTAACCAAAATTTATGTGGTATTGAATACTCAAGAGTATTTGCCCAGTGAGTCACCATTTGTTATACTCAACATACCCCATTCTCTTTTTTAAATGGGGAACTAATATATTTTGAAAGTTTTAAGCCTATTTTGAAAATATTCTTTCGTAGAGATTTATATGTTGCACCTAAATTCATTATTTGATAAATGTAAATGGACATGTTTTATTGATTCAAATTAACTTATTAATAATCTTCAAAAAAATATCATATACACAGGTTTCTAAATTATATGCAATTTTTAAATTCTAGGACTTCATAGAAATTAATTATTTACAACTTTTATTTGGAAGTCAACCATCAAAATTCTTAGATCCTTTGCACCTATGTTAACTTTCATAAAAAATATTCTTCAAAACTTTTATTTGCAAGTTTTGTTTGTAAGTTTCCTTTGGAAGTTCATATGTTTTTTTTTTTGCATTTTGGTCTTTGGTAAAAATGCTCAACAAAAATATTTGACAAAACTCGTCAAAGAAATCTTTCAAAACTTGGTCTTCAAAAATTATTGGTTCAAAGGGTTTCATCTAGTATTTTGTCTTCGATAAAATTCTTCAAAAATCACATTTCAAAACTTATTGATTGGTATCTTGGAATTCATAGAAGGCAACCCTAACAACCTTTGAAAAATACATCTATCACGGGTCTTCAAAACTTTTGTTCACAGAATGTGTTCACATCACAAGAATTTAGGTTGACCCTATTTTAATGTAACATCTAAATCCCAACTATAGAAATCCTCCATGGAATAACTTAATTAGAGATAAAATAAGAAAAAGATGACACTTATCAAATACAATGACATGGTATTCCTTAAAATGTCTATAATTTCTACATGGCATATCCACCAAAATAAAGTGGCAAAATTAGAATTAAACAAGTGAAACAAGTTTAGAGATGTTGGATATTAATGGTGCATGAATTAGAATTGAATACCAAAATCCATATCAATAAAATAAAAGTGAACATCATTCATATTGATCATAAATGAGCCTAAACAAACTTGCATCCTTGAGAACTTGAATCCCTACTCCCCTGTGTTTTAGCTATGAATAACTTTCAAAAGAGTTAAGCCATTAAAATTAAAGAACTAAATAATTATGAGCATATAAAATTAGTAATGCATTCTTTATCTAAGACATTCAAGGGAGCCCAACTACCTTCCAAGTTTATAATCAAGGACTTTACCAAGTAAATAGACATTAGTTTAGATTTAATAGTGTTCATAATGACTATCCCAACTACTCAGCTCTATGGGACATAATTTGAAGGGTGGGCACCTATTTATGTGAAGATAATTTGACACTAACACAAAGGAAATTGGTTACATATGTACTCCTACTCAAGTGACAAGGATTATATTTTGTAGCAACTAAGCCTGAGGTAATACCATGTGTATACAAATGGAAATGCAACTGATCTATAAATCAATCCTAGTTTGGAGAAGATAAATCCTACTTACACTTTTACTTTTTGATACATTATATATTTAGAGTCATGACCAAGATGGATTTGATAGACCTAGCCAAGGGATCTCTTACCATAATAATATCACTAGGGAAGATTCCAAAGCCTCTATCCAAGTAAAACTATGCAATAACCCTAATTAGGTCTTATGTTTTCATATTCACAAAATAAAATGATAAGTAAATTCTAATATTGTAATCACCAAAACTTATGACACAAAGTGGGGGTAATAAATATATAAAATAAACATGCATAGGAGATATATAATCACGTCAATGTATATGAAATACTAATGTATGGGAGATAAGTAAAAATTTAAATATATCTAGTCTTATAAATGAGAAATGAAGTTAGAAATACTTACCTTTGAAGATGAAATCATCTATCCTCAATCTCTCCCTTGGCCAAGGTGCTTCATAAGAAGTTGTTGTGGTATGTAAGGATAACAAGGATAAGTCAGATCTAGGCTACACAACTTCTCTATGAATCCAAAAGAATTCTCCACAAGACAAGATTTGTATCTCTAAATAAATTATTGAAACCCTAAGAAATGTTCTTCAAGTATAATGGTGGATAAATAGATTCATACTTTAATATTCTTCTTCTTCTCTTCCTAAATAAATGACAAAATGAATGTGTATATATAGTTGGATCAAACCCTAAACATTTTCAAAGGTTTAGTTGATAGGTTTGGCCCAATAAACTTTGTATTGTTACTAACAAAATCAAATTAGATAGGGTCCAACCTATACCCTAATTTTGTTTTTTCAATTAAAGTACATGGTCGATGGGGATGACAATGTATTGTAAACTATTGGAAAGTGTTTTTAGGCTAGGGAAGGACTAATGAAGGCATAAAATAACTATAAAAAGGTGAAAAAGAGGAGACAAATATTAGTGGAGTTTTTTAAGGAGATAGATGTATATATAACAAGTGGTAATAAATGGACAACAATCCTATGAAGCAACAATGGTTTTCCCACCCCTTTCGTAGTGCACCCCTTAAGGCATGCAATCAGAGAGATTGAGACTCAATGGGTTCTTGTAAGAGAAAAATCATTAGTAATTGATAATTTTTAAAAATATTATGTGTATACATATTCCCCACTCAAAGATCATCACCTGTCACATAGGTTTAACATGGGATGGTGCTTTAGGAAAAGAACATAACAACACATAATGCTAAAACTAAATAAATTTTAATAAGGAGCACATAAGATAAATGAAAGGATAAAATTGAAAAAAACATGCCTTTAATTACCTTAATATTGTATATAAAGAAGGATATGCAAGAAATGTAAAGGTGTCTAATATAAGAAACATTAGGTGAACCTATATATATTAGTGAAAAAGAGAGAAAATTGAAATTTTTGCAACATATACATGTAGTAGATGAAAATATTCTCTTTGATGTTAGGATTATAGAATATTTTATGGTTAAAAAAAAGAGCTAGTAAAAACAAAGTTATGGTCAAAATATAGAATTTGGCAATAAATATTTGAAAGGTAAATAATTTTGAATAGTAAATATAAATAGGGTGAAAAAGAATTAATTTGTTATTTTTACTATTCTAAGAAAACAAAGCTATGAGAGACCTAGTTTGAGAACAGAGAGCCATCATGGTGAGAAGACAACTGAGATGCGGAGGATCCATAATGGCTACAATGAGTGCAACATAGGTAAAAATTATGAATTTCAAAATTTTGAGTATTTTTATTTGAAAATGAGTTAGATATATAAAATTGATTGGTAGGAAAAATATAAGCATTGTAATTAACCCTAGGAATTTTTTAGGTAACTAGGGGTAGAATGGGATATTGGTTAGGAAGAAGTTAGACTAATAAATGCCTAAGGTATTTATGGTAAATTGTTAAAATGTCATCATTGTGGAAGAACATAATCAACCTGATCCACTTAGTCCATAATGTGAGCCAAAAACATAGGTCCAAATGCATAGTAGTGGGCCGATTTAGTACTCTAATGGGTAGCTAACTGCATAGCAATAGGCTAACTTAGTTTGCAATGAGGATGAGGCTGATTGCATGCCAAAAGGCTGAGTCAATTTGAAAAATGAGGTTGATGTAGTCTAAAAAATGAGGTTGAATGTGTATGATAGGGCTGATTTAGTATTAAATGGGTAGATTTTATAGGAAAATTAGGAACATGAATAACTAAATCAAACCAACTAATTTAAGTATTTAATTCATGAATTTTTAAGAATGCATTTTAATTATTTATGACATGGAGATCTGATACATCCTTTATTATTTAATATTTTATAGAGATGTCAAAGGTATTGGTACCTAATAGATGCATCATGTCTTTTAGATCTACTGGATCATTTGACTAATGTGGACAAAGCATTACTGATCATACTAGGATTCAAAGGCATCATGGAGATGAGGCAAATCTTATTTAGTGTTGATCTTGTTGTCATGGTCTTTGGAACATGAGAATGGTTAACCAACACTTTTTGATAGGTAGTGGATGGGTATACCATTGAGGTGGGTATCATACTGGAGGATGTCCATGCATTGTTAGGACTACTTATAGGAGGGAAACCAATGATCACTAGCACACCAAAGGATCTAGAGGAGAGATGAGCACTAACTCAATGGGTGACGTGCCCAAATAGGATATACCTTGGGTTGAGGGTGATTTTGTTTGATTTATATATTGTAAAAATTCTAAATATCTATAAGTCTATGATAGTACTTGTGATATCATGAGTTTTATGTCACAAGTTAGATAACAAGGTACTATTATACATGATAGCCCTATGCCTATTTATATTGGATTAAGTAACACTCTATGATTTTAGGGATATCATCTAGGTCTAGCTCATGCATGATATGTATGGGGTGTTGTCCATAGGGTATAATACCATGGGGACCATTATTTTACTAAGTTCCTAGATATATGAGAGGTTCCTCATGTACTGGTTAACTAGGTTACCCCATGTGTTTGAAGACATGTTGCCTTAGGTCATTAGATGGAGACAAGACCATATAGCTTTGTCCATACCCCACATGCTAGCTCTATAAACTATCACATGAGGAGAGATCATGTGGCATCCATATAGACACATTTATAATATATGGCCTATTTGGTTGACTATTACTATAGAGTTGGCACAAGTATAGATTATAGACCACTACACTTTATGGGTAGATTCTCATCCTATGGCATGCTTAATAGGGTAGTTCAAACTCCTATACCTAGTGGACCTTCTAGTAGTGCCTGCTTATTAGGCACAACATACTGGAGAGATAAAGGTGAGAAGAAGAGGATTAGTAATAGTAGAGATACCATGATTAGTCTATAGAATGCTAGACCATGGAATAGTTGAGCATGGTAGTAGGTGGTAGTGGGGCTAACAAGGGGGGACATCATGGATGTGGATGTAAGACCACAACAAGCACCATAGTAGGAACCATAGTAAGCACCACAATAGTAGTAACAAAATCACCCACCATAACAACACTATATACAAAGGCACTACCAGTGAGAGCAGGTGCCAGTGAGGGTTACAACATAAGAGGACCCAATAATCACTCTAAGACATAATTATTCCATAGAGGCACCTTTGATGAGAGGATCATGCCATACATGAGTTGTGAATCCTACATTTACATTAGTGTATAGGAGACCCATAGAGGAGGTGTTTGACATATGAGTAGATGGAGAGACCATTATTGGTAGGTGATTAGAAATGGAGATGGTGGTTGGTGACACTATCACTATTAAGAAATGTTGTAATTTTAAATTTAAGCTTTGATATAGAACACAAGTTACATTTAAATTATTATAGATAGATAGATTTTGAGATATATATATATATATGTGATCTAATGTCTATCTAGTTTCAATATTGTAGATCATGTGATAGAGTATATCCTTTATTATAGATACATACTATGACATTTTAGATGGGGTGCTAGCTCCATACGACACCACCATGCTGGATGAACTTGTGGTTCTATTTACCCTAGCCTAGGTGGCTAGTTTAAACTAGTGGGGGAGGTGTGAGGTAGTTATAAGCATATGAAGATGGATTATAGCCACTGGTAGAGGTACGAGAGGGAGAGGTATATGCATGATAGGCCTTGGATAAAGAGAGAGTGTCACACATGGCTACTACTATCCAGCTCTGATAGGTTCAAGCCTAGGTGGCCAATCTATAAGGATAGGTAGCATGTTTTAGATCCCATACTACCTTGTTATAGTGTACCATTCATAGGCGACATTCCTAAGCATCTATGGGAAATATGGCTAAACCACAAGATAGGCATGATGGAGCCCAGCCTTAGAGTTAAATCTATTTTGTATTTTGTATATTCTATTGTATAAAACACATGATATATACATATATACATATATATATGTGTGTGTGTGTGTGTGTGTGTGTGTGTGTATTAATAGTTAGATTTGATCTCATGAGTTTGTACTTGGTTTTGTATGTTGATGCATGGATATATTTCTTTTTAGCACATGTATTTAGATTTTATTGTATATTTTATGAGAAATATATGTTGAGTGTTTTCTTTTCTAACGTTATGTGATACACATGCATGGTTAAAAATAAAAAGGCAAAAATGAATTATAAAAGTATAAATAATAAAAAACAAATAAACTACACATTATATCACAATGGAAAATATGTAATGACAAAATATGACTAAATATAGTTAACTAAAGATGATAAAAAGGGTAAAAAATATTTTAAAACCATGTAAAATATTTTCCCCAAGTTAAAACAAATAAAATCACACTATATTTCATTTGGAAGTATAAAAATAATGTAATAAAATGAAAGGTGCATGAAAATAAAATGGTATAAAAATAAAACAATTAAGTCAATCAATCATATTAAATCACGTTGGAAAGTATAAAAATAATGTAATAAAATGGAAGGTGCATGAAAACCAAATAGTATAAAAATAAAACAATTAAGTCAATCAATCATACTAAATCATGTTGGGAAGTATACAATAAAAATAAAATTAAATTGATCACACTAATTCAAGCTAGGAAGTATGAAAAATTTAAGAAAATTGTTGTAAGCATACATGCAATCAGAAAATAAGAAGATAAGAGTGAAAGATCAATAAATTAAACATAAAAATACTATATCAATATGGTAAGTATTTCAATGACATGTAACTCATAATCAATCATTATTTATCTCAAATTTTACATGTAATTTAATTGTGACTTAGTTATTGAAATATTTTTTGATAAAGACCTAGTCGTATCCATGGTCTTACACTATCATAAAGGTAACACCAATGAGGTATAAATAACTATGGGAATGATTTTAAAAAGATTTTGTAATTTATAAATTTTGAGGAAGGCCTGGTCCTACCCATGGTCTTACAATGCAACTCACAAATGGGATCCATGGGGGGTGATTAGTTAACATACAATATTTCTCAAGGGGAAATATTAGGAATGTTGTAATTGAAATAGGGAATGTAAAATCATAATGTATGCATCTATAATAAAACCTTAGGAAACATGAGGCACACTAAGTATATAGAAAAGACACTAAGTGGTTAGTGACCATCAAAATACAAAGGATATTTGTTCACAATATGCACAAAGTTGTATAGGAAAATAAGTGAGATATTAAGATCGACTCATGTTGGTTATATAAATAATAAAATTAAAATGGACCCACCTTCCCACAACATGTTCCCCATTTCTTAGGACCTCTTAAAGAGTCATTGGTCTATTATGAATATTGGGTACTTATGTGAGAAAGTAGGTAGCACTAAAAGATTTTTTTACTTTCCTTTTCCAATCTACTGGCCTACCACACCCCAATGGACCTAAAATCTATCATGAGGCAAACTATGGAGTTTAAGCTTTGATTATAAAAAGGAGATGTGATATGAATCATGTCTTCTAGTTTTGTTTGAATTTTTAAATTTGTATGTTGCCTTTTGTATCCTTGCCTTTTGTTTAAATGATTTGATTTTTAGATTTTTATGGCTTTTAATATTCCTCCTTCATAAAATTATTGAATAACCAACATGAAGGATAAACTTAATACACATGAATTGGATTTAGACTTTGGCTAAATGAAGATAAGTATTCAATGACATGATTGACTAATCACTTAGGCTTGCCTATGAGTCAGTATGTTATCTCAATTTTTAACCATATGTATGCTTAGTTTGCAAAAGGAAATAAGGGAATAAAGGGAGATCCAAAGTAGATTGATAAAATAGAATTACAATGAGGTGAATTTTTTGCTAACTGATCACATGGCAAAGAAGTATTACTAAGTGGATCAAGGCTTGATTAACCAAGTCACAATAATAATTATCCATGTTATGGAGATAAGGTAGAAAATAATCATGAGAAAATATAAAATGTTCATGAGAAATAAATGAACTCCTGAATATAAGCATGTAAAAAGAATCCATAAGGGAAAATGAAAGAAATAAAACCATATACAACACATAATTCAAAATATAAAGATCCATGTAAGATAGATAAGTGAAGCAAAATTTGACACAAAGTCAAATGATATAAAATAGAGATATAAAAGTGGACCATAAGTCCAATCCAAAATTATAATTAAGATGAAAGTGAAAGAACACCATGTTGTGTTCATAAATACTAATAAAAATGTTCACAAATATTATCCATAATATCTAATATATGTCTATGAAATTAGACCTTAATTACATCAAGAGTCTCATCGATCCTCAGTGAAAGATGTGAAAAGACCTCTCATCAAATATAATCTATAGAAAATATAGGTATAGATAAAGGATCATGTTCATGAGGGACCTCATGCATAGAATACTCAAAAAGGGGAATATATACAGGAAGAGGAATGGTAGATATGGGATAGGGAGATGGAACCACTAATGGAGAAGGAACCATGGGTAGGGGAAAAGATGCAAGTTTTGTGGGAGCCACAGGTGAAGAGGTAACCACAACTGAAGTAGGACCCATAGGTGAATAAATGGGATCCTTAATATGTGTATGACCTATGGGAGGGGGAATAATGGGCATAGTAATGGTCATAACGTTATCATGAAGATGTTGCTAGAGGATGCAACAGTGATCGGTATGATGGGTAATGCACTAGTGCCAAAGATAATATACTTCTCCATATTTGGGAATATACTTAGATAATAAATTGGAGAGGAGGTATAGCCTTGTATTTGGGCTAATGAAGGGTAGGGCATAAGGTGTCAATATATTGTCAAATGTTTTGACAATGGGTGGAGGAATGATTATCTGTGTCATGGAAGTAATATATACATTTATTTGTAGACTTTGTGGGTCTACTAGAAGGAGTATAAGTAGAAGCCAGGGAAGGTTGGTATAATTGGTAGCCTCTAGTCTAATAATTATAAATACTATTAATATATTAGTGAGGTTGATCAACCCATTGGGTGGGTAGGGGATCAAGTTATGGTAAAAGATGAAGAATAATGCCAAGGGGAGGTGGGGATGGTGGAAATACTAGGCTAGGCTTATCTGAAGGAAAAGAATAATCAAATACAAGATGAGATTTAACTAAAGGTAGAGTGAGAGTAGGATTTGGACTATGCTCAGTAGAGGAAGAAAAAGGAGACATAAAGGGATTAAATGAATTAGCAATCATCTCTAGGGTAAGTAGTCTTTAAGGATCTTGGTATTTAGTGAAATGATAGGGACTGGTCATAACATGATCCATGAGCATCCTCGAAAAAGGCTCTACCAAAATTAGAGGTGTGTTATGTGAACACTCCATCTTTACCCTATGAATAAGAGGAATAATACTAGAATTAGGAATGATATAAGATGTAATATGATAATAATAATGGAAATACTAAAATAAATAAGAATGATAATGAAGTATCTTAGCATCTCTAGCCTAAACAATACCTCATATAAATGGATCATCTAAAGTATATATGTCATCATAATTAGGTGTATGAAGGTCAATGGTGCAAGTAGGTGTGGTATTTTCATCTAAGGTTTCATGATGAATATAATGTTGAGTTTTTGTTAAGACCACGGGTATATTGTTGATAGGTGGTTGATGGGAACATGTCTTCAAGGATAGTGGAATTTGGGTGATGAGATAAAGGGATAAATCCAAAGTTTTTATTTTGAGGTTGATATCATATGGCTCATTATCATTAGATTCTAAGAGGTTAGGTGGTATGTTCTTGATAAGTTCAGTATGACCATGATAGCCTTGAGTAGAGTATATGGAAAATTAAAATGTTAAGATTCCCAGAATGGAACATTTGGTAAGGGTTCAAGGGTCATAATATTGAATATACTACATTCTTGAAATTGTTAAAAATTTCAAGGGTTACTGTCTCCTTGAATCCTATAGATAGCACCATTGTGGGGAAACATGACACACTAAAAAGTAGAAGAGGTGACAACCCTCATGCAATAAGTCGAAGGTCTACCAAGAAAGATATTTTAAGAAAGGGGAAAGTTGAATATCATAACCTTTACTTGAATAGTGACAAGAGGGATGGTAATATGGATCCACATGTTACCTAAAGGAGTTATTTTCCTTATATCATAACCTTGACATGTTTTACATGTGGATTTGAGATTACACTCAAATATCTAAGAGTTTTAATGAATTCAATGGAAGAAACACAAGTATATGAACCCTCATCAATCAAAGCATGATTGAATTGGATATCACCAATTTGAACACTTGTAAAGAGTGGAAGATCATCCACACAAAGCATAATATCATCTATAATTATGGAATCCATCATAAATTTGATGGAAAGATAAGTGTCCATTATTTTGTCAATGTGTATAGACATCTCTTCACATTATTTTAAGATATTATCCACCAACCTAGATAAGGTAGATTCACATCCTACTAGGGGAGGATGAGGGATGTTCATTCTGAATAATAATTACATCAGGTGGTTGTGATGAAGTGGATAAGTTCACATGAGTTCAAGAAAGGGTATTTGAGATGGGAGATTAGTAATTTATGTGATAGGGTTCCATTCATCATAACCCATGGGGGGATTTTAGATAAATGTGTATAATGTTGGAGGAGATCCTAAGAAGGAGGATTAGAAGGATTAGAAGTGCATTCAAACTTGTGTTGATAATATGTGGTCAATTTATATTGGGGAAAAATTGATTGATTATCTTGAGATGATGTGGTAGTTGATTTAGGTGTTTCTATTGAGTGGTTTGAATATGTGTTATTAGAAGGTTGAAGAGAGTTATTTATGGCTATATATTTTAGGGGAATTATAAAAATAGTGTGATATTTTTTTATCTAATTAATTTGTTAGAATTGGTTCTTGAAAAGAGATAAGGTCCTCTTTCCCTAAATCTATTAGGTGATATGGGGAAGAATCTTGGAAAACATAGAAATTTTGGTATATTTGGTGCATGTGTGTAGGATGAGAATCAATGAAATAAACTACCCTTCACATATTAGTCATATTTACCACATTCTCTTTAGGATTTTGGGCTATAATACTCAAAACATTGGTAGTGGAAGGAGTAGGCTTATGATTATTATCTTGATGATTAGGAAGAGGGTCTTTGTAGATGGTAAGATGAGAATTAGCCTAGTTCAAAGCTTGATTTTTATTTTGTGTTTCATGAGATTTAAAGTCTATTTCATAAGATTTTTATAATTTATGAATAATTTAATCATGATCAAATTTTATAACAAAGAGGAAATCCATAGCTAAATTACATAATCACCTACAAATCTCGTGAGAGTGACTCCAACTTGCATAAAACCAAAAAAAATATTTGGATCATATCATGATTTCATCAGATTAGTGGAATCAAGATATCATGGGAGAGGCCTTGGTATATTATTTTGGAGCTCAAATATAGATAATGGCTTAAGAACATTAATGTTGTTTATTTTGGAAAATTGAGGATTAGGGGTGTTGTTTAAAGGGGAAGCTTTATCTGTAATAACGTTGGGAGAAATGGCTTGAATATTTTGAATTGTATCATAGTAATAGGTGATATCATCATTGGTATCATGATAATTTTTATTTTTGAGGATCATGCGAGTTCCCACGGGAGGTTGGGATGGCTCAAATTGATGCATGAGAAAATCTTGGCATTTGGCTTGGTCAAGGGCCTCTTCTAAAGTTCTTGGAAAGAGAGTCCTAACCCAATATTATAACTTGGGATAAAGAGAATTAGAAAATATATGAAATACATTATCATCTACCATGTTATGCTCACACTTATTAGAAAAGGTCTTCCACTATTTGATGAAAGCTTGTGTGGTTTTAGTTTTAAGTTACTTGTAATTGATAAAGTGAGCCAAGGTATTCTTAGGGAGGTCATTATTTTGAAACTCTTGTACTAGAGAGTTAACTAGATATTTCAAGCTAGTGTTAGAATGGGATTTGATTTGATTATACTGATTTAAATAATCTCTAGAGAGTGTTTTTGCTAATAGCTTTGTAGCAGTAAAAGCGTTTAATTTGACCTAATCTTTATAGAGATTAATAGATGTTTTTAAATGTAAGGTAGGATCAATTGACCCATTGTAACTAATGGTAGGTGTGATACCTTCTATGTCTATGTTGTAAATTTGAGGTATAAGAGGTTCATTTTGAAGATTTTTAATTGTTTTGTTAACAAGGGGTGGTTGGAGAATGAGGTTACCATGAGAATCCCTAAGGTGGGGTTAGGGGAATTTGATTTTATGCTCCCTATAGAACCTATTGAGGTTGATTTTAAAGGTTAATAAGGTTATTATGCATTTTAATTTTTTTATTGACATTGTTGGCTTGAAAATCATTCATTTAATTAAGAGTTTGTAATAATAGTTGATGGGTTTGAGTAGTATTTTGACTAGTTTGTGTGGGATGTGAATAATTAGCATGGGTATTAGTTGCTTAGGTTGTATTATGAGTAGTGTCATGTATGACACTAGTGTCTTGAGAGGCATTGGTAGAAAAGGAGGTGCTAGTATCATGATTAGCATGTGTAGTGAAATATGCAGTAGTAAAAGGATTGGCATTAGAATAAAAAGAATCACTAGTGGCATGATTACCATTAGTAGAAAATGGTGCACTATTGGTGTGATTAAAAAAGAGGGGTATTGTAAAAGGCCCATTAGCTGTTGAATTTGCCATGTTAGTAGACATACTTAGCATGGAGGTTGAATAAATCAAAGAATAATAGGTTATAGTATGAGAAAGAGTTAAAATAGAAGGGAAAGGTTGAGAAGCATAGAAGGTATTTCCCCCAAATCCATGAGAGAATGTATGGGAAGGTGAATGGGGTTATCTTGCTTGACCACTTTTCATGAGATTATAAATATTTGAAGGGTCTTTTCCCCTATGTTGAGGAAATTCATTAATGAAGAAAGTATTTTAGGCATTTACTCTAATTCTAGTTTATCTTCTAAGGAGAAAAGAGGGTTATGAACTGAAGATGAATGAGGAAGAGTCTCATAATTAGTATTTGATTGACAACATGCACATTGATTTCATCTAAAGTGGAAGACACAATCTGTTCATAGGGAAACCTAATGGGATTGGTGAAGCTCATCATGTCTATTGAGTTTAAATATGTGTTGTCCTCAAATAGGAAGTTCATGATGAAATAAAGAAGATAAAAGTAATGATATAAAGACAAAATAAAAAATAGGATATAGAGTCAAATTGATCAATTGTGTTTTATAACCTAGGGAGTAGAATAGAAAGATAAGGATACATAGTCATGCAAGTTGATTGTGTATTGTAGGCAAGAAGGATAAATAATCTGATAAGGATACATAGTCATACAAGTTGAGTGTGTACTACTAAATAGAGAATTGAATATGAATATAAGTATACACATTCATATAGGTTGATTGTGTATTATAGGTAATAAGTCTGAATAGTCTGTAAAGAGATTATATTTATCAAGATGACAATGTTCAAAAATAGGGGAAAATTTTTCATTATAATTTGAATTAAAATTAAATCAAGCATACAAACAATTGGATCAATGTGACTAATCTATTTGGAACACACAACACAAATCTTGCACCAATGTTAGCCAATGCAAGTTTTACAATACTACACAAAATGATCAAAGATCAAGCAACAAATAAAAAATTAAATGCTAACTAGTTGGTCATCCTAAGTGTTATTAATTTATAATAAATTTTTGATTTTAATGTGATAGGGAAGTTTGGCTTAAATAATGAACTAAAAATCAATATAAGGTTTGTTTTAGGATGTTTGGGTTGAAATGAATCTATATTGGAAATTATACTAGATTGGTATTGAGGCCTACCCCATCACTTCACAATCTCTTAGTTATAAGTGTGTCAGTTGATTTTCCAATATATATCATCAATCATGTGTTTATACTTAGCTATAAAACCAATTCATCTTCCCCCTTAGTGATGAAATCCAAGTAGGTAGGCCTTGGGAAGACAAATGTTTAATGATTTTTGAATGTAAAGTGATTTGGTAGTGTGTGCAAAAGAGTAAAATAGTGTAAATAAATGATAATTTGAAAAACCACCTATTTAATATATGTTAGTTACTCTAAGAATGAAAACAACTGAAAAGGAAATGTGAATTAATTACTAACAAATATATGTTAATTCCTTGATTGATAATAGTATAGATTTAGTTCATACAACAACATATGTAAACAATATAGAATAGAGTCAACTGGGTCCTTGTTGTTATACAAAATCAAGGTCTTTAATAAAAATTCTGAATAGGTCATTTAGACAAAATAAATATTATAGAACTAATTTGACCATGTTAACCCAATTAGCTATATGGTTGTATTTATTTAGACTACAAACTTGTGAAAAATAGTACTGAAGGAAGAAATAAAATGATAAAGAGAGAAAATAAAGGAGCCTTCGTAAGCTTTAAGATGTTTTGTATTACAAATTTTTATGCTATGATGCTTAAATATAGGTTCTAAATTCTACCAACTAGGTTGATTGGTTTGACCAAGTTTGTAAAACTTTATATGTTGAAAATGAGATAATGAATAGATTCAACCTATTCAACTGTGTTTTTATACTTATATGTTCATAGAATAAAATATTAGATAGATTAAATTATTCTAACTGTATATTCTAATCTTGAATTGAATAAGAATACTATGTCAAACTACTCAATCTAGTAACCTGTAATTGGTGAAGACCTGCACAAATAATAGAGAGTCATTTTAAAGTGATTGTGTGTTAAACCTAGGCACATAAAGTTAGAACCATACCAACTTGTTTGATATAGTACTAAAAATAAAAAAATAATGATATGATGACAAAAATGATGGTGTGAAAGAAAACCTACAAGGTTTAGAATCATGTTGAGTTCACCAAAATGTATGTAAAGGGAAATGCAACTAATATATAAATCAATCCTAGTTCAGAGAAGATAAATTCTACTTACACTTGTGATTTTTGATATATTAGATATTAAGGGTCATCACCAAGATGGATCTATTATACCTATACAAGATATCTCTTACCATAATAATATCACTAGGGAGGGTTCCAAAGCCTCCAGTCAAGCAAAACTATGTAATAACCTTAACTAGGTCCTATGTTTTCATGTTCATAAAATTAAATTATAATCTAGTGATAACCAAGTCTTGTGGCACAAAATGGGAGTAATAAACATAAAAATTAAAAATGCATAGGAGATATATACTCACATCAATGTATATAAAATCCTAATGCATGGGAGAGAATCACAAATGCAAATCTATCTACTCTTACAAAGGAGTAACAAAGTTAGAAATAATTACCTATGAAGATGAACCTGCCAATTCTCAATCTCTCTTTTGGCCAAGGTTCTTTGCAATAATTTGTTGTGGTATGTAAGGATAACAAGGATACATCATATCTAGGCTACACAACTTTTCTATGCATCCAAAATACTTCTCCACAAGATAAGATATCCTAAGTAATGTTCCTCAAGTATAATGGTGGATAAGTAGAAGTGCAATATAATATTCTTCTTATTCTCTTTCTAAATAAATGACAAAATGAATGTATATATAATTGGATCTAACCCTAAACCTTTTTGAAATTTTAACTGATAGGGTTGGCTTAATCAAAACTATATCATTATTGACAAAATCAAATTAGGTCTTGGTCTAGGTCAGACAAGGGTAGACCTAGACCATAGATGAGTTTTGTCAATTAGAGTACAGGGTCGATGAGGCTGATATTATAAACTGTTAGAAAGATTTTTTAGGCTAGGGAAGGACTAATGAAGGTGTAAAATGACTAGAGGAGGGTGCAAAAGAGGATGCAAATATTAGTGGAGTATTTTTATGATATGGTTATGTAGATATCAAGTGGTAATAAAGGGACAACAATCTTATGAATCACCAATGGTTTACCCACACCTTTCCTTGTGCACCCCTTAAGGCATGGGCTTAGAGATATTGAGACTCAATGGATTCTTGTAGGATAAAAAACATCAGTAATTGATAAAGGTTGAAAATATTATGTGTACACAGAATGTATTGACCTACTACAGGACCTATTATTTTCAAACAAGGTAACCAGGGGTACTTTCCTACATCACATGGATCACAAAATTTTCACCACTTGTATTTTAAGAGACACCTTCCAAAGTTACCTTTCCTTGTCTATTGTAGATGCTACATTTGATTTGCATAGAGTGGTAACATAGAAGAAGAACAATTCAATTGATAAAAATTTGAGCAAGTCAATCATCTCTAGAAAGACTATCACCCTCAAAGAGAAGCATCCAATACCAATAACCAAGTTTTGTATGGGATTTTTCATTAAAATGGCCCTTTTGAATAGTTTGTATGGCTATCATAGCATATAATTCCTTCACCTCTAATGGGTTTCACTGCTAAATTTATTGATAATCTCATAGCTAACATTTGCTCTAGGAGAGATAATTAATGCTAAGTTATAGGAGAAATTATTGTAAAAAGATAAGAGGCCTATGGGAGGACATTTTTATATGATGTCTTACCTCCTAGATATAGTGATGGGCATAGTATACATGCACAATGGATCAATCTAGATCCCAATTCTAGATTGCATCAAGAACTAAATATGTGATTATTACACATTTATACACATATACACCTACATTAGAAATATAGTTATAATTATAGAGGACATGTATCCTCAATTTTTTAGGGATATCCATGAGGTACCTCTACATAGAGTATCAAAGAGCATAGCTGATACATTGATGCCCAAAGGGGACTACTAGTTCTATCTTGATTATACCATGACTATGGTTTCAAGTCATAAGGTTACTCTGTTGCATTTCTTGAAGTATGTGCCAAATAAAATAGATAAGAAGGAGATAGCATACTAGTTATGGTGGGGGATTGGTGAATATTTGAAGAATAATAAGAACACTTTCCATGGCTCTCATTTTATGATTAATAAAATGCATTACATCAACCATAAACACTTTAGAGAAGTTGGAAAATTAAGAGAATACTATTCATTATCCACCCTATCACATAAAGATTGAGACCCTCATGGTTGAATTCAATAGCATATCCAAGGTCTTGGTATTTTATACCTACATGAACCTTAAAATCATGAATTTGTATTATTGAATTCTAAGAGTGATGCCTAGGTCTTAGAGAGGGCTCAAATGGATGGATTGAATGAAGACCTATTGAAAATAATTCAAGGTGAACCCTTAATTTCAATTGTAGATTCACATGTGAGGCTTTCACCCTCAGGTAGATGGTTTGTAATAGAATTATAGAATAATAGGCCCTCTTAGTCATCATTGGAAAAAGTGGAATCATCTTGAACACCACCTATTGTGATGAATACTATAAAGAAAGAGCCTAGGGTAAAAGAGGTTCCCAATATTATAATTTCCCTTGGAAGAGCTGAACATGAACCAATTTGCATAGAATCTTCAAATTTTGAAGAACATACTCTTCTTATTTCCACTTCAACTCATGTGACTACAAGTGTGTAAGTCCCAACTTGCCCCACTCATGTGGCTTACCCCTTAACAATAAAGGTAACCCTTTACTAAAATAGGAAGCCTAGAGCCCATGGACCCCTTATGAGCTCAACTATTAATACATCATGTAAAAAATAACCCATATGGCATGACCAACCATCTATAAGAGGTGATCCCACTGATGAAGATAAATATGAAGAGTTTTAAAGACTAGATGTCTTGATCCTCCAAGAAACTAAATGAAAATCACCACTTGAAGTAGATAAATTATCCTTTAATTTCCTCTTGTTTCTATGGTATAATTTATGTCAATTTTTTCTCCTATGTTTTTTACTTCATTTAATCATATTTATCTCAATCTAGGTGTTCTATCTTACCTAGTTGTCCCAAAGTGGAATTTGTTTCTTCGAATCCTACTAGCTCCATAATCCCCTCTTACAATCATAGTTATATCTTTAGTATTTTTTATTACTACTTCCATTGTTTTACCTCTATCATCCCCTCAACTTCCCCTAAGCATAAAAAGGTATCATCTAAAAAAACTAGGGGAGCATTGGCAAGTGCACAACTACATGTATCTTCTAACCAATTGAGCTTTGCAATGCCTTCTTCTAGTCTTACCCAGACTAGTATTATAGTATCATCAAAAAATACTATGAAGAAGAAGTTATTATATATATTCTATCATATGCCCCAATATGGTGGCATTTATTGGTCCAATATAATTTATCCTTCCTACATGCATAAGCATTGAAACAATCTTAAAGGAACTTATTAGCTAGATTAAATCCAAGGATACTCAACCAACCGATTCAACCCAATTATTTATCCTACAATAGGAAACACACATAACAGTATCAAGCCTCCCAAAATCCAAATCCCACAATAAATGAGCTTTCCATTGTAAACTCAATCTTTGATAAAACCACAAGGAGTATCCAAATAGTAAATAAGATAAATATTAAAGATGATGCTAGAAGGGGTGTAATTCTAGAAGAAAGACAAGATGTTTTCTTTCTTTAAACGATAAAAAATAGGATACTGAAGTAGTCCCCATATAATGAGTATTTTAGATCTTATTTTGAAACACAGGACACTTTTCTTGAGTTTCATGAATGAATAGATCAAGTAAGAAGATATCTTGGAAAAGAATTAGAGAAGGTCAAAGAATAGTAACAAATTATTCATGTTCCCATACAAATTGAGATAGATGTACAAAGTACAAATTCAAGGTTATACAATGTTTTTTATATTATTGCTCCAATGAGGGATGAGTTAGCCCATATCATTGAAATAACAAAATTATTTAATTCTTTGAAATAATATGAGAACAAATTAAAATTCCTTATTTTTAAAAAAATAAATAAGGATGATAGCCATCTAAATTTAATGACACTATTGTAGGCATCCAATGCACTCAATTTGGTTATCATTAAAACATAGGATGAAATGTAATGGGTAGCTAGTGCATAGGAAATAATAATAAAATATATAGATCATAACAACTTAATTTTGTATATTCTAGATGAGTTGAATCTTTCCCACGATATGGACTCTATAGGTAAACTATTAAGTAGAGCTAGTTTTGATCAACTCCTCAAGTAGGCTTCAACAAATTTCAAACATAATATTCAAAGGCTAGTATTAGAAGAGATTGATTCTGAATTGAATTTTGTGAGAAACAAAGTTACTGAAGTTTAAATATTTCAAATTAATTTCATGAGTACCAAGGCTAAGCATGCACATTTAATAGAGTAATCAAGTAGGGTACATTGACTACCACTTTTCAACATGAACATCATTATATATTACATGATGTCAATTTAAAGTATTATCATGGATTAGAGTCAAGAAATAAGGCCAAGGCTATACATTATAGTTCAACTCCAACTTGTATCTCAACACCACCTCACATCTCAACCCCATTGACAACTTTAATGCCTCCTGCTACAACAAGTACATCCATGCAATCATTAAGTTTGAATAAGCCTTAGCTATCAAAGGTAAATTTTGTATGTAATTTAACATGTAAATAAGATCCAATGTAATTATATTTTACTCATACTTAATGTATGCATGTAGTAGTTAGCCTAATCAATTTTTAAGCATCACATGTTGCATGGCATCATGCTAGTAAATATATTTTTTGACATAATTGTGATCAACTGTTATTGTACATGAAATTTTAGCATTGAATTATAATTAAGGTTCTAATTACTAACATGTAACTTATATTTTTACATGAAATTGGAGGATGAGTCGACCCTTCCCCAAGTCTATTTATGCATATAAATCCCTCATTTCAAAGTGTTGTAAATTTATCAATACAAGAAAAAGTTGTTTTTGATTGTCATGCAACTGTGTAGATGTATTTTACTTCCATTTATATATAAGTAAGTATTTATTTTCTTTAGTTATTTTTATTCAATAATTTGAATTTTCCAATAGTTATGGATTATTCCTTTTGTTATCATTGATGTATGTTGATTTTAAATGTGCATAATTTATTGAATAATTAATAAGTGTTATTAGTTTTATGTAAATTAGTTGATTGTCTCAATTTTTTAAGTGTGCAAGAGTGTTTTACTTTGATATAGTCTTATAGGTGTGATGTTAGGGTGTGGAGCTAAAAGCTTCACCAAGGAGCACACAAATAGGTTCGAGTCTACACAGACGCCGGCGTCGGTCAGGAGCGACCGACGTCGGTCAGTTGCAGTTACAGAGGCGCCGACGTCGGCATTATGGTCGGATGGTGACGGTCACAGGCGAACAGGTAGGAACCGACGTCGGTTACCTGTGTGTCCAGAAAGTGATTTCCGAGGACAGAAGCGAGTGTTTGCATGATGAGTTTGAGTTGTAGACTCAAGCTCGCATCTCTATTGTTAGCAATATTATTTTTAGAGCCCTTGTTGAAGAGGCTTAACTGTTTGTTGTAAGATCATGCTCAAGTTTCCTATTTCTATATGTAGGAAAGATCTTCTTAGCTATTGTGTGTGTATGAGAGTTGAACTGTAAAAGTAGAACATTGTGAATGTTTGAAGGATAGTATTGAGTTGCATCAATCCAGTTTGTTGGATTTGATTGTACTTGAGAGAGAGCTCTTGAGGAATAGAGATCTAGTGAGAGATCTTGTGTGCATCTGAGAGAGGTGTGGAAGAATGAAGTTTCTTCATTGTATTCCTATTGTAAAGAGTTTTAATACAAGTTTTCAGGGTGTTTTCTTGTATATCTTGTTCTATGTTATTTATCATTCCAGTTGCTTATCTATCTGATTCATTTCTACATTTATTGCTTTCACAAGTGTAATCCATTGTTGGTTGATCCCCAACAAGTGGTATCAGAGCTCAGGTTCACTAACAGGTGGTTCAGATCTGTGTAGTGTGTTTGGATTACAGGTTGCTCACAGGGGTTTCTGTAGGGATTTCTATTTGAGTGGGAGAAGCAATGGCAGAAGAAAGTAAGTTGAGAATGGAAAAGTTTAATGGCAAGAACTATCAACACTGGAGAATGTAGATAGAGGACTATCTGTATCAGAAGGATCTTTACTTACCGTTAGGTGGGATAGCAAAGAAGCCCAAGGACATGGAGGATGAAGAATGGGAAGTTCTTGACAGAAAGGCT
Source organism: Torreya grandis (assembly GCA_037957365.1). NCBI lineage: Eukaryota > Viridiplantae > Streptophyta > Pinopsida > Cupressales > Taxaceae > Torreya > Torreya grandis. The sequence goes on from JARHVA010002525.1 coordinate 296,360, forward strand.
CTGGGGTCTATAAGACTGAGTCTTGCCTCCACTGTGATATCTAATTTGTCACAGGCAAAAACTACGGTAGAGTTAATGACTACGTTAGCAAATTTGTATGAAAAACCCTCAGCTTCAAATAAGGTATATTTAATGAAGCAGTTATTTAATTTGCATATGCAAGAAGGTGGATCTATTTCTAATCACCTGAATGATTTCCATGGTATTGTTAATCAGTTAAGTTCTGTCAATATTGTATTTGAAGATGAAATAAAGGCTCTTTTAATATTATGTTCTTTGCCTGAAAGCTAGCATGGCTTGGTAATGACAGTTTCTAATACTGCTTCTGTTTTGAATATTTTAAAAGTAGAGGATGTGGTTAGTGTTATTTTGAATGAAGAAATTCACAGGAAAAGCACAGAAGAGACATCTGGGAACGCTTTAAATCTCGAGAGTAGGGGAAGGCAAAAAGAAAAGAGCAAGAGGAGATCAAGATCTAAGTCTAAGGGAAGAGGCAGATCCAAATCCAGGAATGGCAGAAGGCCACAATGCTGGAACTGTGGAAAGTTGGGGCACATAAGCAGAGATTGCTGGTCAAAACCTAAGGAGGAGAATCAACACGAAGGAAAGGAAGAGACAAAGGTTGCAGGTATTGCATAGGATGCTCTTATTTTCTCTTTGCATAATAACATAGAATCTTGGGCATTAGATTCTGGTGCATCTTTCCATGCTACCCCTAACAGAGAATATTTCAGTGACTATATCCATGGAGATTTTGGAATAGTGTACTTAGGGGATGATGAGCCTTGTAAGATTACTGGCAAAGGTAAAGTGCAGCTAAAGATGCAGAATGGCAACACATGGGTGTTGAGAGATGTGATGCATGTTCCTAGTTTGAAAAGAAATTTGATTTCTGCAGGTAAGCTAGGTGATGAGGGTTGTACAGTAACTCTCACAGCAGATTCTTGGAAGGTGACCAAGGGTGCACTTGTTATGGCCAGAGGTAAGAGAGAAGGTACTCTCTATTTGTGTAATTGTGTTACTAACAAATCTCCTTCAGTTTTATCTACTTCAGATGTGGATGCTAAATTGTGGCACTCAAGGCTTGGCCACATGAGTGAGAAGGGGATGTCAATTCTTAAGTCTAAAGGTATGCTTTCAGATTTGAAAAGTATGGATCTAGAATTTTGTGAGCATTGTGTGTTTGGAAAATAGAAAAGGGTTAGTTTTCTCAAGACTGGGTCTACTAAGAAAAGGCAAAAGTTGCAGCTTGTTCACACAGACGTGTGGGGACCGGCTCAGGTAGCCTCTATTGGCGGATCACAGTACTATGTTACATTCATAGATGACGCCACAAGAAAGGTATGGATCTACTGTATTAAAAATAAATCTGATGTTTTTGAGACTTTTAAGATTTGGAAAGCCATGGTTGAGAATGAAATAGGCAGAAGATTAAAGTGCTTGAGATCCGATAATGGCGGTGAGTTCTGCAGTCTTAAGTTTAACTGGTATTGTTACACTCACGAAATCCGTAGGCAAAGGACGGTTCCAAGGACACCTCAGTAGAATGGTATTGTTGAAAGGATGAACAGAACTATCATGGAGCGTGCAAGATGTATGAGATTGCATGCAGGGTTGCCCTTAGAGTTTTGGGCAAAAGCAGTTGACACCGCAGTGTACCTGATCAACAGAGGACCCTCTACAGCGTTGGATGGTGGAATTCCAGAAGAGGCATGGATAGGTAAAAAGGTAGATCTCTCATATCTCAAAGTTTTTGGTTGTGAAGCCTTTGTGCACATAGATAAGGAAAATAGAAAGAAGCTTGATGCTAAGTCTATGAGGTGCACGTTTATAGGCTATGGCTTAGATGATTTTGGTTTCAGATTTTGGAATCTAGGAACTAACAAAGTAATTAGGAGCCGTGATGTTGTTTTCAATGAAAGAGTGATGTATAGTGATCAAATAAGGAAGCTAGATCAATCTGGGCAGAGCAATGGTGAATTGGATGAAGTTATGGTCCAAAATGAGCTTGCGGGAAAAAGAAATAATCACTTACAGGAAAACACAGAGATCGACATCGGCAAATTAGGGACCAGTGTCGGTAGTACAGAAACTGATGTCGGTCATACAGAGACTGACGTTGGCAGACCAGGCACCAGCGTCGGCCAGGAAGAACCGGCGTCGGCCAGTAATAGGTCTACAGGTGGCCGAGGTCGGTCACTGTCAGAAAATTTGGGTGGACAGCGTGTTGAGAACGAGTCCAAGACACCCATCAAGAGGTCTGAAAGGGTAAGTAAGCCTCCAATTAGATATTCTCCTTCCTTATATTATTTATTGCTAACCGATGGTGGAGAACCAAAGAGTTTTGAAGAAGCATTACAGGTGGAGTCCAGGAGTAAGTGGGAGCGTGGCATGGTTGAGGAGATGGAGTCCTTAAGAGAGAACCAAACATGGGATTTGGTTAAATTGCCAGCTGGTAAGAGAACACTGAAGAATAAATGGACCTACAGGTTGAAAGAAGGTGAGGATGGACAGATGAGATATAAGGCCAGATTGGTTGTTAAAGGATTTGCACAAAAGCCAGGTATTGACTTTGGTGAGATTTTTTCTCCTATTGTTAAGATGACTTCTATAAGGGTTGTATTGTCTTTGGTTGCTTTTGAGGATTTGCATCTTGAGCAGCTAGATGTTAAGACAGCGTTTCTTCATGGAGATTTGGATGAGGAAATTTACATGGAACAGCCAGAAGGTTTTGAGGTCAAGGGTAAGGAGAAATTAGTGTGCAGGTTGAAGAAAAGCTTGTATGGCCTCAAGCAAGCTCCTAGGCAATGGTATTTGAAATTTGACAGGTTTATGACTGATCATGGCTACAGTAGGTGTCAATCCGACCATTGTGTATATTTTAAGAGATTTGATAACGGTAGATATATTATTCTATTGTTGTATGTAGATGATATGCTGGTTGCAGGATCTCACATGCAGGATATCTCTGAGCTTAAGGTGAAATTAGCTCAAACGTTTGCTATGAAGGATTTGGGAGCAGCTAAGAAAATCCTTGGCATGAGCATTAAGAGGGACAGGAAAAATCACAGGTTGATATTGTCTCAAGAAGATTATGTGGACAAGGTGTTGAAATGGTTCAATATGCAGGATGTGAAACCGGTAAGCACACCTTTGGCTGGACATTTTAAGTTAAGTAAAGAACAATGTCCTAATTCACATGATGAGGTAGAGTACATGAGTAAGGTTCCATATTCTTCCACAGTAGGAAGTTTGATGTATGCAATGGTGTGTACTAGACCGGATATTGCCCAAGCAGTGGGAGTAGTAAGCAGGTATATGGCCAATCCAGGAAAGGAACATTGGAAAGCAGTACAATGGATCCTTAGATATCTGAGAGGAACCAACAGTAGACACTTGTGCTATGGAGGTTCAGATACTTCTCTACATGGCTATGTAGATTCAGATATGGCAGGTGATTTGGATGGCAGGAGGAGCACCACAGGTTATGTTTTTACTGTAGGTGGAACGGTAGTTAGTTGGATATCTAAGTTGCAGAAGGTTGTAGCCTTGTCAAATACAGAAGCAGAGTACATTGCAGCTACAGAAGCTAGCAAGGAGATGATATGGATGACACGGTTCATGGAAGAGCTTGGAAGGGAGCATGGGAGTTGTAGATTGTATAGTGACAGTCAGAGTGCAATCCATTTGGCTAAGAACTTAGCTTTTCACTCAAGAACCAAGCACATACAGCTAAGGTACCACTTCATACGGTAGGTATTGGAAGATGGTGAGTTGAAGCTGGAGAAGATCCATACAGACAAGAATCTTGCTGATATGCTAACAAAGCCGGTTACTAAGGAGAAGTTGAATCTTCATTCAACTTCTATTGGTCTTCATAATTGAGTTGAAGATGGAGGAGCTAGAAGATGTTGCTGTATAGGTACTGGTGCAGCTGGTTTATCTCCAAGTGGGAGATTGTTAGGGTGTGGAGCTAAAAGCTTCACCAAGGAGCACACAAATAGGTTCGGGTCTACACAGACGCCGGCATCGGTCAGGAGCGACCGACGTCGGTCATTTGCAGTTACAGAGGCACTGACGTTGGCAGTATGGTCGGCCTGCGACGGTCACAGGCGAATAGGCAGGAACCGACGTCGGTTACCTGTGTGTCTAGAAAGTTATTTCTGAGGACAAAAGCGAGTGTTTGCATGATGAGTTTGAGTTGTAGACTCAAGCTCGCGTCTCTATTGTTAGCAATATTATTTTTAGAGCCCTTGTTGAAGAGGCTTAACTGTTTGTTGTAAGAGCATGCTCAAGTTTCCTATTTCTATATGTAGGAAAGATCTTCTTAGCTATTGTGTGTGTATGAGAGTTGAACTGTAAAAGTAGAACATTGTGAATGTTTGAAGGATAGTATTGAGTTGCATCAATCTAGGTTGTTGGATTTGATTGTACTTGAGAGAGAGCTCTTAAGGAATAGAGATCTAGTGAGAGATCTTGTGTGCATCTGAGAGAGGTGTGGAAGAACGAAGTTTCTTCATTGTATTCCTATTGTAAAGAGTTTTAATACAAGTTTTCAGGGTGTTTTCTTGTATATCTTGTTCTGTGTTATTTATCATTCCAGTTGCTTATCTATCTGATTCATTTCTGCATTTATTGCTTTCACAAGTGTAATCCATTGTTGGTTGATCCCCAACATGTGAGCCATATCTTCCCTAAATAACTTTCTAGTCTGAGCTATAATATTCTGAGTAAGGGTGTGTAATAGCTACTCTAAAAGGAGCAAACTTTAGCTAAGATCTTTAAGTTTTCTATATCATATCTTTCTAGACTACATAACTATGTTTATATATGAGTGTGTAATAGCTACCAGTAGTAAGCATTAGTTCTAGAAACACTTGTCCATCAAGTAAAACAACCTTGGAAGTAATCTCTTGAGACTATGGAGCTTTCTTTTCTACTCTACCCTTCCCTAATTTTTAAGTTTCTTTAATAGAGATCTACCTACTTTAGAATAATATCCATCCATCCAACTCAACTAGGTTTTAATTTCCTTACTAGGATTCATTTCATCACAAACATACTTAGTTAACAACCTGCATGCTTAGTCTATTATTCCACCACCAAATTATTTAGCCCATACTTGTAACTCATGTCATAGAGTGGAGTTTATGTCCATTGAGATCATAAAATGTTAGAGGCTACCTCATTAAATCTAGGGTTGTGCACAAGATCCACATCAATAAACTCATGTAAAAGAGTAATCAAAATTTCTTTAAATATGTATTGAAGTTATTTATTTTCCATAGGATTGGTCATTTTAGACAACATTGTATTGTACTTCAAGATATATTCATTGGTAAGTCCATTGGTTCCTTGTTTTATTTTTGTAATTTAGGTATAGGAAACCTTTTTATAAATATTAATATAAAAGTGTGTCAAAAATTGATCTTCGAGAGGTTTAAATGATTTCATAGACTAGATTATTAGATCATAAAACCACCTCAAAGTATAGTCTTTGAGGATCCTCAGAAATAATTTGGTCAAAATTTTATCATTAGAGGTATAATCAAGACATGTTACATAAAAATATTGAATATGTTTCTCAAGATCACCCTTGCTATCATAAATTGTGAACTTAAGTGCAACAAAACTAGTTAGTAAGGTGTGTAATGATATCTCAGGTGAAAAAAAAATATGAAACACATCTTATGCATCAATGGCATGAGGATACTTTAAATAATTTTGTTCAATGTTTGTAATCTTACCCTCTAAGTTATTTATAACTTGGAGGATCATTTGGTATATAAATCCATTGGGATGTAAATTAACAAGCTGAGTAGTCAACAAAGGAATATAAACATGGTTTGAGTAGTAATATGTATTAAAATCAATATTTGAGTTAAAATAATTGGTAATTATGTGGTAGATGTAGCAATAATAATTTTAAGAAATAAAGGTTGAAAGACATATCATGTACCTTCACTATAAGTATGAAGTAGTAATGTGCTCAAGGGGAGGGTTGTTAGTATATGGGAAGACCCATATCTCTAATATCATGATCAATAGATGGAATTGCATGTTCATCTATGTTTTTTTACATTTTTAATTTATAATATGGTTATTAGGATTTCATCAAGATATTTAGGGTTTTGATGAATATAGTTATGAACCAAGGTGATTTCTTAAACTTGCTCATGTTCATCAATTTCATTAAACTCATGGTTTTCATTATTATAATCTTCTCCTATTATAACCTCATTAATATGTTGTTCATTCTCAACATGAGTATCATCATAGACCATGGGATTAGATTCCTCATTAGTTTGAGACATCTTAGGAGGCAGGAGGGGAAGTTCAATGTGTTCAATAGGCACACCACCTAGTCTAGGGTTACACCTAGGTTACATGAAAAATAATATAATAAGGAAATGAAAAATTATAGCAATCTAAAACCTTAGTTGACTAAAAATCCTAGAAATAAAAAAATAGCATTCACATGAATCAGGTTCACCAAATTTTTAACCCTAAATTAGATGTGGATCCTAATATAGGGTAGATAGGGTAATGAATATATAAATGAATAAGTACAAGGGTGAAAAATAGATCTATAGAAGACCAATTAATTGAAAAACTTAGATAGAACATATATTGATTTTATTATGTTGAGATATGCTAAAAATGGAATATATTTATGATAAATATTATAATAGAGAAGAAATAAGATAATTAGTTCTGATGATAATACAAATTTGGGTCTAGAATAGGTAAGAATTAGGATAGAAGGATACTCTAGAACAATCACCAAATTATGGATTGATTTCACCTATATCCATGGACACTTGCATCATCTTGGGATGATTCTGCCAATGCTACTATATAAATTAGACATAGATGTCTAGTATATAATACTTGTTGAAATTAGATGTGACCACCTAGATGTTTTTGAGTTTGTCATCACCTTCATTTTTATGCATTCAAATATAGGTCATGGATTATCACTCTTTGTCAAATGATCAAACCCTAGTTATATGAACAAGGAATATATAGAGGGGAGGTTAGTCTTGTGTTAGTCTAATAAAAATTTAAAAATAACACACTAAAATCCTAACATCTCTATCCTAGACACTAGGGAGAATATAGGTAACAAAAATACAAATGAAATCACAAATAGAAGACAAAATAACAAATTTTTTTACCTTCCTTGGATCTCCAAATGGCTTGTTGAAGTGGCTTGCTCAATTTATGCATCAAGAAATATTTGTCAATAGAGATTTTTGGCTTCACCTTTCCTTGGCACCTTAGCTTTGTTGTTTAGATTATGAATTTGGCATGGTAAAATTACTTACATGAAGATTATGGAGTAAATTTTATATAATAACACTACATTATCAAAACACATGAGATCAATGGGTATGGCCTTATAGTTATAGCCTTCAAAAGTTAAATCTCACCCAAGGTGAGTTAAGTTTGAGTTTAAACATGGAATGAGTTAAAAATAACCCTAAGTGAGTTGAGGCTAACTCCAATTGAGTTAAAGGTGTCATGAAATTATGGTTTTCAATTACTAGGCATGGCTCTCAAATTATATATTTTGAGATATTTTGTAAGAGCTTGACAACTCATAAAGGCAATGATGAAAAGGCTTGATATTTTAATTTTTGGAATTTCTATTTTTATATATTCATTAATTGTAAATGGATAATTAAACTAAGAAATAAATATTATTTAATTATATGATTCATTTTGATTAGCATTTTAGCTCTTTTGATAATTTATCAAGTACCCTACTTAATGAGTCCATAGGCCAAACTATAAATTATTAGGTCATAAGCTTATTAAGGATGTATTCATGAGAGATTATTTTTATGTATAGGTTAGTACCCAAAATAGGGATGCCTCCACATGATTCTAAGCATTGATGAAAGATACATGGCTGAAATTGGGACGTTTAGTGATTCTTAGGTTTAACTTGTAATGTTTGGTAAGAATTAGTTTGAAGTCTATTTGGAAGTTAGGTGTGGCCAAAATTGGATGTCTATATTTTTTCCCTATTTGGTAATATGTTTCAAGTAATATGCACAATAATGTCTTCTTAAAGAATGAAAAGGTATTCTATGCCTAATTCCCCAATAGGTGATGGATAAGTCCTGGATACCCCCTCAAGAAAGCATCCAACAAATAAGGTCAGTGATCAATCCCTTAAAATAAGGAAATGATGGGACAAAAAGGTAAAATGGGTGGAAAATATTGATTTTTCTAAAGGTAGTTATAATAAGTGGCACAGTAAGCTTCCCTAATTGGGAAAATAAAAAAGATGATTCACCCAAAGGTGATTATAATCATCAAAATGTCTAGGTAAAAAGATAATGATTTCCCCAAAGGTGGTTATAATCATTAGACAACAAAAAAGGGTAACAAGAGAATGATTTTCCCAAAGGTAGTTATAATCATTAAAAGTAAAACAATGAATTGCCCACAGGTAGTTATAATTAGTGATAGGATGAAAACATGCCCTAGTTGAGTGGATATATATATAATGATTTGTCCAAATGTGGTTATAATCATTAACATGATGATAATATTCCCTTATTGGGAAAAATAATGATAATTATTTGACCAAAGATAGTTATAATCCTTAACATCCATATAGGTTAAAACACAATGATTTACCTAAAGGTGGTTATAATTATTGGCATGATAGTTAGAGTGAAAACATAATGATTTTCCCAAAGGTAGCTAGAATAATTGGTATTATGGGTGGGATAATATGGCAAAGGGGATAATGGGGATTCATAACTAAATCCATACTTATAAAGTAAGAGTCAGCTGGTACAAAGGAGAAAGATGAATTTAGGTAACTTGTTAGTATGGAGATGCATGTCTTAACTAGCAAGGAGTAAAATATTTTGTGATTTAATTACTCTATATGTGGGAATTATTTGGATAGATCAGTAATTTTTTAAGTGACCAAGGATAAGTACCATGACATCATTTCTTGAAACATTTCTTGAGCTTAGGTTTTTTATAGCACATGATGGTATGCATCATGATAGAAAACACCAGGATAAATTAGCTGAGATATGCATAAGGACTAACATGTGATCCAATAAATAATTAAAAATAATGCACCAATGATAAAAACCATGATGAAAATGTTTACATATGATATAGATGGACTTAAGTATAATGTGTAAGGAATAACCTAATGAACACATGTATATTAAGTTAAGGCATAATAGTGAAAGAAAACAAATAGGCAAAGAAGTAAACAAAAAGAAAGAATAAAAATGAATAAACATAAGGAAAATAAAACAACCAAAAGAACATGGAACAAACACAATGGTTAACCATAATGTTAGCCCAAATAGAGAATAAACAAGGCAATGGACATTTCCCATAGTCTATAGGAGATAATGAAACAAACAAAAAAATGGGGGGAAAATAAGAAAAATAAGGGGTATTCAAGTTGATTCCAAATGTACTAGGCAAGTGGACGTTGCCTACATAGTTATATAGATGCAAGGTTCAACATAAACATCAGGCCAAATGTAGTTCTCCCTAGATATTGGATAGAATAAAATGATGATCAAGAAAAAAATGATTGTATTATAGAGGAATATGAGAATGGTCTCAAAAATGGTGAGAGTGTGAGGTAAAGCTTAGCAGTCATTAATGTATCAAAGTCAAATACATAATGCACACAATAGGAGCTCATAAAATGATGAGAGTGTAAGGCTATTTTTCAAATGTTTTTGGGTTTTTTAGGCATCTCAACTTGATTGATAATGATGAGATACTAAATGGTCTATCTCATAAAACAACAAGAGCATTCAAACTTTAAATTGCTCACAAAATGGTGAGAGCATTCAAACATGAAATTATTCATAAAATGGTGAGAGCATGGTAAAGGGTGGTTGAGATGACCTCAACATGAATCTATCACTACCTACATAGTCCCATTTGGACCTCAAGTCATTATAATTCCACCTTTTAATAGAGGAATATGACAAGGTAGCAATAAGATCACAAATTAGGTAAATGGCATATGAATAACAAGGTTGAAATTCAAGTCATGATAAAAGTGTTGCTCCTAATTTGCCTATAGGTAGTTATAATTAGGATAAAAAAGCATAGTTTAATGATACTAATTTTTTCAAAGGTATTTATGATTAGTATTATGGAGTGGGGTACTAATTTTTCCAAAATCAGTTATAATTAGGAACATCAAAATAATATGAAATAAGAAATGAAGGATGCAATTGCCAAACCACTATCAGACTAGTCCAAAATACTGACTCTATTTAAAATACTAAATCAAATATTGAAATTTGATCTTAATCCACATGTTGAAGGTGGTTGAAGAACCAATGGAATGGAACCAAGGTCAAAGGGTTAGGTAGGGAGGTTAAAAATAACTTTGGATGATAGGAAAGGTATGGTATAATGGTATAGTGTATGATATAAATAAGATCATAATATGGTACAATGAAAATGAGCCTCATAGATAATACTTCAGGTATTTCAAGCAAATTAATTCTTGAGGTATATGATGTTCATCGATTTATCAACTTTATCTTCATCTAGTGTAGAGAGATTGTATACTCTAGAGCCATAATTTGTAATAATGATATAGGGGCCTATCTAATTGGGTTTGAACTTTCCCTTCTTTTTCTTCTCAGTAATGGTGTTATTTTGTTTTTATTTAAGAACAATATCTCCAAGCTTGAACTCTTTGTGTTTTACCCACTGATTATAGTGGCTATGGATTTTGTTTTAGAATGTTGAATGTTGTTAATAGTGGCCATACATTTTTCATCAAGTAACTCTAGCTCTTATAGGTAAGTTACTCAGTAGTCTTCATCATCCAAAACATGTTTCAAAGAAATATGTAAAGAAGGTAATTTGACCTCAATGAGAAGGATGGCCTCAAAGCCATAAATTAGGTAATATGGAGTGGTGTCAGTTGGAGTATGGTAATTAGTGCAATATGTATAGAGGGAATAGAAGATATGAAGGTGCCAATCATGAACAACATCATTGAAAATATTTTTAAGGATGTTGAAAATGGTTTTATTATATGCCTCTACTTGACCATTACCTTGTGGGTAATATGTGGTAGAAAAATGTTGAGTTATATTATACTCAATATAAAGCATTTTGACATCCTTGTTCTTAAATTATCTACCATTATTAGATAGAATGTCAAATTGGATACCATAATGACAAATGAAATGGTTGAAGATGAACTTGGAAATATATTTTCCAGTCATATAAGTAAGGGGTATAGCTTCAACCCACTTAGTGAAATATTAAATAGTGGTAAATATGTGTTTATGGCCATTAGATGAGGTTGGGTTAATATTTATAATGAGATGAGTCCCTATGTTACAAATGACCATGGTATAAGCATTGGTTTGAGTGTTTTGGTAAGGGAATGAATCATATTGGCATGCCTTTTACATTTGTTGTAACTTTTGACATACGTAGTTGCATCTACATCCATAGTTGGCCAATAGTAATTGATACATAAGATCTTTTTGGATAAGATGGCCTCATTGGTGTGGGTTCCACATATTTATGAACTTATCATTACACTAATGTTGTTTCTACTAAATATTAATAATGAAATAGAGTTACATCAAAGTTATGGTGGTAGAGGGTTGATCCAAGTAAGGCATATCATAAGGCTTGATGGGTAAAGGCCTTTAGTTTTTTATGTGATAGGTCTGGTGGCATATTGTGGTTGTGGAGGTAAATGAAGAGGTCTAAATACCATATAGAACTAGGAACAATAATATCATATATAATTACAATGGTTGAAGTTTCATGAGTAGGTGTTAAAATATTCTCAAGAAGGAATTGATATTATTTAGGCTTGTCTATGTGGTAGATCAAATAACCAATGGTGGCCATGGCATCCGTTATTCTATTACAGGCCCTTGATATGTGTTAAAACTATATGTCAGTGATTTTTTGTTTGAAAGTGTCAACCATGGTTTTGTATGGCACTAACTTGTCATTTTTGGTCTAAAAGTGGTCTATAACCTGATTGATGATTAATTGAGAATCACCATAAACCATTAGATGTTGAATATTCCATTATACTACCTAATGAAGCCCTGTAATGAGTGCTTCATATTAATCCATGTTATGAGTACACAGAAAGTTGATACATAATAATTTAGGGATAAGATACCCCTCTGGTGTAATAAAAATAGGATTGCACTTGATCCATATAATGTGAATGATCCATCAAAATATAGCTTTCAGTACTACTCCTTAAGAGGTGTTTCAATGATGGCCATAATGGACTCATTTTGGAATTGAAAAGTTAGAGGCTTAATGTTTATAAGGAGTTCTTCAACAAGCTAATTTACAAGTACTTATCTCTTTATGGCCTTCTAGTTGACATATTCTATCTCAAACTTGCTCAAAATCATGATCTATTTAGTCATGCAGCCTTATAGAGTTGATTTATATAGTAGATACTTGAGCATATTTACTTTGGAAATAACCATGGTTTTGTTGTTAATCATGTAATTTTTCATCTTATAGGATGCAAATACCATATCTAAATAGTCTTTTTCTATGGGTGTATAGTTGTGTTCATACACGACCAATGTATGGCTTAGATAGTACATGACATGTTATTTTCCATTATCATCATGCTAATTTAGAAGTGCTCCTAGAGCCTTGTCTATGGTAGATAGATATAGTAAGAATGGATTTCTTGGAATAGGTGGTAATAAAATAGGTAGATTAGTAATCATTCCTGCAGGTTATAATAGGCTTTCTAGCATTCTTCATCCCAATGAAATGTGACACCTTTCTTCAACAAGTGTGTAAATGGATGACACTTGTCGACTAATTATGAAATAAAGAAACTATTAGATCAAATCTTGCCTTGCAAACTACAAATATACTTCAAATTAGAAGGTTTAAGTATCTCGATAATGGCTTGCACTTTGATAGGGTTAACTTCAATGCCTTAACAAGAGATGATGAAGCCTAACAATTTTCCATAAGTAACACCAAATATGCACTTATTGGGATTGAGTCTAACTTTATATTCACAAAACCTCTCAAATATTCTCTATAGTGTGGCTGGATGATCGATCATGGTCTTTGATTTACCCAATATGTCATTGACATAGTTTTAAATAATGTCATGCATCATATCATGAAATATGATGGTCATGGATCTTTGGTATATGGCCCTAACTTTCTTGAGACCAAATGGCATACCCTGATAAAAAATTATTCCCCATAGAGTGGTGAACATTATTTTGTGTTGGTTTTCTAGGGTAATTTTGATTTGGTTGTATCTTGAAAATACATCCATAAGTGAAATAATTTCATACCCACTATGGATTCAACTATCATGTCAATATTTTGTAGAGAAAAGTCATCCTTGGGCTAGGCCTTATTTATATATCTAAAATTAGTGCAAATTTTGATTATTTATAACTTCTTATTGACTAGAACAACATTTGAGATCCACTCTAAGTAGTTGATCACTCAGATGCATCTCACTTCTAAGAGTTTTTCAAACTCTTTATTTACTAATACAACAATACAAGGGTGCATCTTGTGAAATTTTTTATTCATAGATTTGACATCTTGGATGTACAAAAAGGTGGTGCACAACTAAGGTAGGTTCCAAACTTGTCATATCTAAATAGGCCCAAGAAAATATGTCAATAAATTCCCTTAGAAGGGATGTAAATATTTCATGTTCCTCCTCAGCGAGGGATGTGCCTAGTTTAGTCCATTTTGGGTTGGTTGGAGTCATGATGTTGACTTATGTGGTGTCTTGTATGAGGAGAGTTGAACCATCTTATAGAATGGTTATAAATGTTTTGAATTAGACTATAATTATAAATTCCTCTAGTTAGACTAGTTCTTTAAGATCACCTAAATAAGATGAATCAAAATCTCTAAATGGTAAGGATGGTTATGTTACAAATACTATTAGAAATTATTGAATAATTATAACAAAGGTATGTTGTTCTTCAAAACTAAACTTGGACCCAAAACCAAGTTTGTCATTGGTGGTATCCTAAGCTTCATTCAAGGAAAGGTGAAAAAATCCCATATAATGGTGCCTAAAATATATTTTCACCATAATATTGGCCTTTCTCTTTACTTTTACCCTAGTCCAAAAGTGCCTCGAAGAGGTTTTAAATTTGGGACCTCAATGTTTTATTTATTTGTTTGTGGCTAAAGGTTTTCACACATTCTTCAAAATAGGTTATAGGATCCAATGTGATTGAGAACCCTTATTTTTGGTTTCCCAACGAAACATTGTCTATTAGGCATATGAAATCACAAAAGGCCTCATCATTCTCAAACTCATCTATAACCACTATGGATTCTTGTTGGTCTTAGGCTATACATTGAGGGTGATAAAGAGGAAGTGGGTTATGCTGGATAATTTGGGTAATGGTATAAATGACATGGGTGTCAAATATATTAGTATTGGTAAGGTCTTTGTCAATTTTATGATTAGACTCTACTTTACTACCAGTATCATCATCACTAGACATTAGCATTAGAACATGAATAAGATATGTGGGGTCACCCCTAGGTGGTTTAAATCCAAGATCATAAGTTTCTTTGTACTATGTTATATAAATTGGCTCTAGAGTTCATTCTTGATTTGGTTTGAGGCCTATTACTTCATAGGATTGGTTCCCCATGATCTGATTAGTAATGGGGTATTTGGCATTTTTTAACAATCAGTTAATTTGTCATTTTATAACTAGGATTCATTATTGGCAAGTGGGTCCTCTTTTTGGCTAATGGATGGTGTGAAAATAATAGGGGATAGACTATGAATTTTTTCATTCCCTTTAAATTTCCATTTTATGGAAGGTGGCTTGGATTTTTTTCTCCCATAGGATTTGGGATTCTATATAAGCTTAGCAATGTGAAATGTATCATGAGTCAAATACTCTCCTAGGCCATTGGTTGAGATGGTAAAATGATTTGATATATCAAGAGGAAGTATACGAGAGGATGAATAAAGGCTATTTAGGTATATGTAATTGGCCTCTGATAACTCAACACATATTTCTTTGCCTTTGTCCTTTTTGGGAATTAGATTTAGGCCAAAGTAGTACTTGTAACTTTCATACTTAGCATCTAAATGTTTGCAATGTTCATAAGGTTATAAATATCCATTGATGGTGACCTCAATTCCTAAGTGAGATAACTTGAGACACTAGTGAAATGTTGATAGGATTGCATAGATATCATGTATCCAAGTCTTAACCAAGAGAAAATTGTATGATACATCAAGGTATAACACAAAAAAGTGTATCATGGGTCAAGGGCCCAGTAATAACTAGCAGGCTAATGGTGTCTTATGATTCCCGCTCTTTATTATCTTAGGCCTTTATAGTAATTATTTTCAATTATAGATTAATTATTGTATATCCAATATGATTGATGAGCTTCAAAGACATGATATTCAAGCTTGATCTATTGTCTATGAGGACACATTTGAGTTTGTACCATGTTATGACAAATTTAATGTATAATAGATTATTATGGAGAGGGAAAAGGGATGACATATCTCTTTGATAAAAGGTTAATTATCAGCCTAGGGATAGATATCAAACCAAATCTTGTAATTTGTCTAGAGTTATGTCATTAAGAACTTGGGATTATTCTAGGAATTATGTTAGGATGTTTTCATGGATCATAGATGTATGCGATAGATCCAAAATGAAATTTTGTGTGGATTTATTTTGAATTTTTTCCATAATTTCAAAGATCCTTTCATTAACATGGGTATATGGCATGTTCTTAGCTAGGATAGTGGGTTGTATTGGTTCACTAGAAGGGGGTTATGAGCCCATAACGGTAATCTTTGACTATTAAGTTGTGATTGTAAAATTGATATTAGATATAGGATCATTGTTATTATAAAATGATGATGGAGATGGGATACATAAGACAAGTATTAATTTTTGGTACACTTAAATATGGTCATAGCATAATGATGAGTTATTGATATAAGGTCTAAAACTAATAATTCCTACTTGTTGTTTCATCTATTTATGGTCATAGGTCAAGGAAGGATTATTGGTGTCGATGGGTTGATTAGAAATGTTTGGAAATGGTCCTAATATATTAGAACTTGGTTTAGGATTAATGGTGATGGTGTAAATTCAACACCTTGAAATATGACCTACAACTTTGGTATAGTCATGTGCAACTATGTGGTAAGTCTAATGGTTATTAGAATAATTTTAGCTTTGGTTCTACCCATTCAGTTAATTTTGTTTTTATTTTTGATAAAAATTTTATTATTATCATAGTTATTGATTCTATTTTTATTTTTATAGCCTTCTTTTTGTTTATTGTTGATTGTTATTACTATGTTGTGAAAAAGGGTTTTGGTAAATACCCAAGTTCTAATTAGATGTAGATGCTTTATTATCTAATGTAATCTCCCCATTTTCCAACATAATTTTAATGAGGTGATTTATTTTCACACAATGGCATATATTATTTCCATGAACGTGGTGGTATTCATATAACTCATTCTCTATATAACAATCTAGATAATGAATACTCTTGGGATAATGCTTTAGAATAGGCCAACTAATCATGTTAACAAAAACTAGATTTTGAAACACTACTTCAATAGGTTCTCCAAGATATATAAAGACTCGATGAGTAGGGGAATTTCTTCTTATAGGATGGGTTTAAAAAGGTAATGTTTGTTACATCTATTAAACTAGTCTAGGTTGTTGTAAAGGTTGTGCTTGTTGAATGGATTGTTGGTGGGGAGTAAGTTGTATTTGTGGTATGGGTTGAGCAGATAGTATTTGTACCATTTGAACATGATGAAAATTAGTTAGTCCATTTCCAAAAACATTATTTTTATGGTTAATTGGATTGGATTTATCATAGTTATTGACCTAAGTTGGTGTTGATGCTTGCAATTGAACAAGTTTTGGTTCTAATTTTTGCCGATGCTCTAGTTTTGGTTTTAACTTTGATTAAAATAGGTTAAATTAATAATCCCTTTGTTAATAAGGTCCTTTTTATTTATCGAACCTTTATTTATGATTTATTTTAAGGTATGTGCACACTGAAGCTCCATATGATATGATATCTTGCTCTATAAGTTTTTAGTAAATATAATGACCAATTATTTATCTGGTAAGCTATGGGTGACATGACTAGAAAGCACTCTCCATATCTATATATATTTTACAAAAATTTCACCAAATTTATGCTTATCCTAAGTCAAATATATGAATGAAATATCATGTTTGATAATGTATGAGAGACACTACACAAATTTATCTGAAAGGTCATCAAAATTAGATACTAAATTCCTTGGAAATTTTAAGAACCACTCCAAAGCCTATCTTAATAGACTTCAAGGAAACAAAAGGAGTAAATAAATTTCATTTAAGCCAATGGATGGTAAGAAATAAATAATTCTATCAAATTGGATTTAGGGTCTCCTTTACCCTTATATTTATAAAAATTTAGTTGTCTGTACGCTGGATGACATGGTCTTTGTAGATACTCCATGTTGAATGGGTATGAAAACACATCATCTAACTTGAAATTCTTTGTCTATTTCCCTACTTAAATTATGGAAATTTCTTCCTTCATTTGTTATAGTTCTTGTGCCAAGAAACTAGATAGAACATTGGCCTAAGGTTGTGGTTGGGTAGTTAAAGGTGTATTACCTTGACCAGGGTATAATAGAGGAATGGTTTATTGTGGGATGTTGTTTTGGTGAGTTAACTAAATAGGGATATGCATATATGGATTAGGATGTGTTTTTTTAAATTACATGCATTATGGTGTGATATTCTAGTTTGGATTCAGTATATAGCCTTGATTTGATAGAATTATGGCTGGGATAGAAGGATATGGTTTTGGGTAAAATATTGTGCCTACTGAAGTTGAGTAGGGACTTGATGTCAACTATTCAAACTTGGCTAAATAAGAGGAAATTTTTGTGAACCAAGGACTTATCATTAGATTTGCAGTATGTGTTGAACAAAAGGTAATTAATTCATATTTGGTACTTATGGAGAAATAATACCTATTTCTTTCACAAACACCAATTATGAATTAAATGATTTTATGATGTTTTGCATTTATATTTTACAAATGGAAAAATGTTGTTTATTATACAATGTTTATGGCTGTAAAGGTATGTTGGTCTACAATTGAAGAGGTATATTTTATATTACCTAACAAGGTGGAACATTTATTACCCCATGTTGAGGTGGCATAATAGTCAACTTCTACTATAGAGTTAAGTTAGATTGTGCCTATTTATTTATAATATTAGCATCACATATTGAGGTGGAACAACACTCATCACATGTTTTTGAGGAAAATCACTAGTCTGCACTTGAGTACTTAATCTCTACAGTTCCATGCTTGAAGAAGTAGCCAGTTGAGGATTAGAGATAACTTATTATGGTTAGGACATAGAAGTTCCCACCCCTTATTATTGTGAACCACTCATGAAATTAACTAAAGACACTTATTATGTACTATTTTTCTATGTAGTTAGACCAATTTGGCTTAGATTGGATGACACTTGTGTGTTATCCACTATGTTTGGCACATTATTCTAAGTAGAGGTAGTAATAACTTCTTCGATATATGGGACATTGATCATGTCACTAATTAAAGTTCTTTGCACAAATGGGTCTACACCTATATTATCTTGATCGATCAATTTAATTAATACTCCTATTAAAGGAGCTAGCTTTATGAGGGGAGTATTTGACATGGCCATATTACTAAAATTGTGTGCTAGATTCAAATAGGTTTGATATACTTATTGCTTTTATATAAAGTGATCCTCAATGAGGCCCTTTACTTTGACAAGTATATTGGGATTTTGATATGACATTATAATGAGCTATTGAGGATTGATAGAAGTGACATGTTCAATGGTTTGATTATACAGTATGTTGAGAGGCACTCTAATTAGACTAGGCAAATTTTCATGGGGAAAGTCTACTAGAAACTTGGCCCCTACCTCCATGGCTCTGACTAAAACTTTGTCCTTGTTTTCAAGAAAGTGATTATTAAATAATTATGTATCATATTCCAATGGCATAATAATGTAATATGATTATTTTTGAACCTATTCTATAATTGATGGTATGCTATCAAGATATTATGCGGTTTGCTCTTGGTCTTACTCTAAGTATGGATACATGTTAACCAAATAATGGGCTAGTGGATCCTGGCTTTGTTCCCCATATTGAGTATTATAAGGAGGATAAATATCTATATCACAAAAAACATCATCACCATAGGGGTATTGAATAAATTCATCTTATGCGACCATGTTATCATAACCTAGATTGTACATAGCTCCACTATGAGTGTAATAAGACATATCCAAATCAATGACAAAAATTTTGTGAATAAGTCTTAGAGTTATAAAAAATCTTAAAACAAGGTTTAAAAGACAAATGGTTTGAACTTGGTCTAACTTGATCTAAAAACTTGGTTTAGGGAAGGAGTTGTATCTCTAAAAAGTTCAATGGTAAACTTGGTCTAAAACAATCTAATGTAAAATGTCTTACACAAAAATTTCAAGTGAATGAATAAAAACCAAAATGCCAAACTTAGGTTAAAAGTGTTTCAAACAAGTCTAATCTAGGTCTAAGTAAACAAAATTTGATATGTATTTTGGGAACAAGGCACAAAATCTAGGCTTAAAATAGGTATTGCTAAGACTTTTGGGAATAAAGCACAAAAGCTAGACTTTTAAATGAACTAAGTTTTAAAAAGGTGAGATATTTAATCTAACAAATTTGAAACACTTTAACACAAACTAGGAATTCAAATTTAAACATAAAATTGATCATTTTGAAAAATATATTAAACCTTAAGCATATGGAAGATAGACCAGTTCCCCAAATTTAGGCATAAGAATAGTCTATAAATTGAGTAAGGAATTAACCTAAGTTACACAACCCAAAAGTGAAAGATCAATGTCTAGGCCAAAAATACATAAGACATAGGAAAAAAATCAATATTTGGATCTAAACTTGTTAAGACAAATTAAAAACTTGATTTAGAAGACTAGGTCCATCAAAATAGACAATAAGCTACATAAGATTGAATGACATAATAGTACTAGACAGATCTAAAAAAATATAAATGGTTTTGATATGCAAGTTATACATAAGGCACCAAGTCTTTGAAATAATTAGATCAATGTAATAACATTATTATGATCTAAAGATATGACAAATAGTTGGTTTTAAAACTTACAAGGCACAATATTTGTAATGAAATGTGTAGCATAACAATGCCCTTTTCAAACAAGTTACAAACATAAAAAGGTTTGATAAATGACTAAGGCAAAGGTGTGATGTCAAATGGATAGTGTAACACTTCTTAAAATAAATAATTTATGTGTAAACAATACTAATTTTAAACATGATATGATAAACAAATAGTTTCAACACAAGACCATGCAAGTAAAGAGGATAAAATGACAAAAACACCTAAGTGTAACATCCTAAAACTCACAAGGTTGCATCATACTATCAAATTCCATCTATATACTTGTTCTTGAGAGGATTTTAAGTTTTTAATCCAAAAACTAAAAGTACATGAAAAGTAGGGTTTTTAGGCCCCCTATTATATCAAGATTTCATATGATGACATGGAACTTTAAGCTACTCTCCCTACATCATTAATATGTTCGTTATAAGTGGGGTTGTCTAAAATATTAATTTTTATTTTCTTATAAATGGCCCCATGTATGTGGCTAACACTAGATCACAATCATGTCATTTGGATACGCATCAATTGAATTGTTGTGAAAATGTATTATCCTTTTCTTAACCACTACATCTATCAATTAATCAATGTAGTATAATGTCTAAGTTTCCCTATGTTCTGATGTCAAGTACCACTAATGGATGTTTTAATCACTCAAAAAAAGTGCCCCAGAGGGTCACCTTCGATTCATATAGCCCACCATGGATTAGGGTTTAAACTATGATGGAAGATGAATTCTTGGTTCAATGCTTCCCTATAGAACTTGTGGTGAGGTGATAAACTCCCACCCACAAGCCAACATGCATGAAAGTAAAGACAAGTGGAAGGAATTTAGGGTCATTTTGGGGTTACCCAAATCATACAGATTTTGGGAGGTCTTTAGCAACTTTCCTTCCATGATTTTATACCAAAGTGATAAATGCAAAGAGTGAGCATTTTTTTATCACCAAGCTCCTTAAATGGGATTGGGGGAGCATACACATTATACTCATTTTGATAAACAAACACTTCAACAAATAAGCATAAAAAATGAAAATTCTTATGAGTATTTAAATAAATTGAGAGTTCATTTTTTATAGCACCAAAATGAAATATGTTATAAAGTTTGAGCCCTTTGGCATTGTGTTTAAAACTTAAGGAAAATGAAAAATAACTTAAGTGAAAAATATTTTTACAACATTAAATTCAAATGTGAATTTTACAACTTAGAGTGTTTAAAATAAACTTTTCTAAGTATTTGGGTCCTATAAAAGACATTAGGGGGTCCTTGTGCTTAGAAGCAAAACATGACTAGAGAAATGACTTTTGAATTATAGCTCTCAAGTTTCCAATTTTTTTTGTACAGAGTGTAAAACTACATAAATACAAAGTAAATATTAGTACAATATCACTACTACATTAAAAATAGAGTAGTTATCACAAAATTGCTACTATTAAGACAATATTACTAAACTAAAAACAAAAATATATAACTTTAAGCAATATCATGATTTACCCTATAACATAAAATAGTTATTTTGATCATGATGGTTAAACACAATACCATGAAATTTATAGAAATATCATAACTTCAAAGTCATGATATTATCAATATCATAGAATTTTATGTGATATCATGAGTATAGATTTACAATATTGCAATACCATTGATTTCCCTGCAAAACAAGGTTGTTAGTTATAAAAACATGGTGGTTAAGTAAAAAATTATAAAATTTAATGTAATACCATAAAATTTATGACAAAATCATGACTATAAAAGTAGTGATATTATGCAATATCATGATTCTAGAGAGAAAAAATGTGAATATATAGAGCAACTTTGTGATTTATAGAAAAGCATTTGTGAGCCTTCAATTTTCACTTTTTTTATCAACAAGTTTGGATTTTGACATGAAAATCATTAGGATAATGTCCTAAAATTCCTTGGGAACAACTTTGTGAGGAGTGGGTCCCACTAGGCATGACATCATGTGAACAAGGACTACGTAGAGGGAATGTTAGTCTTGTGTTAGTCCAATAAAACAAATCAAAATAACACACTAAAATCCTAACACCTCTAGCCTAGACACCAAGGAGAGCATAGGTAAAAAACATACAAATGAAATAACAACTAGAACACAAAAGAAAACATTCTTTTACCTTACTTGGAGATCCAAATGGCTTGTTTAAGTGGCTTGCTTGGTTTGTGCATCAATAAATCTTCATCGATAGAGATTTGTTGGCTTCACCTTCCCTTGGCATCTTGGCTTGGTTACTTGGTTTGTGAATTTAGCATGGTAACATTACTTGCATGAAGATTATGGAGTTAATCCTACATAATAACACTAAAATATCAAATCTTATGAGATCAATTAGTATGACCTTGTATTTATAGCCTTCAAAAGTTAACTCTCATCTAAGGTGAGTTAAGGTTGAGTTTAAACATGGAATGAGTTCAAACTAACCCTAGGTGAGTTGAGGCTAATTTTAGTTGAGTTAAAATTTGTCATGTAATTATACCTTTCAATTACTAGGCATGGCTCTCAAATTAGATATTTTGAGATACTTTGAAAGAGCTTGATAACTCATAAGGGAAATGATTAAAAGGTTTGATATTTTGATTTTTATAATTTTCATTTTTAGCTATTCATTAATTGAAAATAGATAATTCAACTAAGCATGTAATCTTATTTAATTAGATGATTCATTTTGATTAATATTTTAGCTCTTTTGATAATTTGATCAAGTGCCACACTTAATGGGTCCATAATCTAAATATCTAGTTGTTAGGTCATAAGGTGATTAGGGATGAATTCATGATAGGTTATTAGTGTGTATGGGCTATTACCATAAATAGGGATGACACAACATGATTATGAGTAATGATGAATGATACATAGTTAAAATTGAGATGTTCAATGATTTTTAGGCTTAATTTACAATGTTTGGTAAAAATCAGTCTGAAGTCTAGTCAGAATCTAATTATGGCCAAAATTGGATGTCTATAAGTTCTTCATCTTCATAGTGGTTGTGGTAAAAATGGGTTAGTTTGCAAATAATTTCAAACCGATCCAAAGACCCCTTTATCAATGAGCATTATCTACATAGCCAATAATTTGAAGGTCTTAGACTTATGTAGTTCTCACCTATGTGTTGGATTGTGTGTGAATCATATAATATGTGATAATAAAATACAACAGTGACCTAACTTGTAACTTGGAAAATATAACTCTTGGGATAATCCTTCAATACTTTAGAAATTTAGATGTGTTGTCCCTATGATTGACATGAGAATAAGAGAAAATAGGGAATATTTGCTCACTTGAGTTCTTGATTGAATTCTCTTCGATATGAATGTTAGGTTTGTGCTAGGTATTTTATAGATGAATTTAGAATGAGGAGTGATCATGCACATATACCACTCCTATCAAGATAATATCTCACACAATAGAACTTAAGCTGATAATTAGTATATGTTTCATTATAAATTATATAACTTTAGGTAATTAGACATTTGTATCATAACATGACACTTGCATTGATGTAAGTGTCTTTTCAAGACACAAGTGTCCAAGGAGCAAGAAAATAGGTATAGGCTCAGAACTTATAAAGACATAAGATAAGCAGGTTTTAAATATTATAAACAAGATAAAGGGATTATTCATCAATATAAGACTAGTTAGACTATGAGATAGGCCAAATGGCATAAGAGAGAGAAAACAAGAGACTTGTAAAAGTGGGAAGGTATAAAACTAATAGGAATAACCAAGGTCTGAGTTTGCCAAATGTACAAGACTTAAGTGTTATATAATTCATAAATATCATCAACATGGGGTCAAATCAAACCATTACACTTCCAAAACCTTTTCAATTTTTATCCCCTCATAAGTGGACATAAGGTTTTGGATGAAGGATATAGATTTATAGGTGATGTGCATATTATTAGACCTTGGGATCATGCACAAAGCTAAATCAGAAACAAGTGCACCTTCCTATATAATTTAAGTTGAGTTTACTATTTGGGATTGTATATAGATAAAAAACATACATCGAGTGACTCATAATCATATTTTTATCCTAGCATACTACTTACCACATGTCTCACTCTTGCACAATATAGGGAATTACTATGTATCTTCTCTTATTTATTACTTTTCATATTTAGAAAATTTAATTGTAAAATTAATTTCAATATTATAAATTAAAATATATGTTGATTTCAAAACTTTATGATTTGAATTTATACAAAAATATATTTCTTAATTAGATTAAGAAATTAATCTAAATTAGGGTAAAATAGCTATAAAGTTTTCACTTCTACATTGATAGACACCACTAATTTGGTGACATATAATCCATGTCACATAAAATATGGAAGTATGAGATGTATATATCAATATATTCTTTCATCCCAAGATGAGGGATTCATATTATTCCATGTTATTCATAAAATTGAAGATAACTAAAAAATAGATAGGTTTAATCATATATAAAGTATTAGAGAGGACACATCCTACTCTGACTCGTTGAAGGCATTTGGATTTATCAAAATGGAGTGTCCAAGTATCCTCATGAAAATCAATGGTGACTTCATTTTTCTCTCTCTATACAAGTTTTTTCAAGGTTTTAGGCCTAGAGGATTTAATTTCAAACTCTTCGAGGGTCTAAAACTTGAGGTTAGCCATGAAATTGTGGAAGTGGTATTTTAGTGAGAGGCCTTGATTGATTCCTTAAATAAAGAATACATCTTCATATAGATGAGTATATTGGATGTGTTATTGATTTAGAATCATTACGATGGAATTTTGATCATAAATCACTTGCCCCTTGATTGATTTTTATGTAATGATCTTATTGTTTCTTGCACAACATGTCATAATTGCATCAACAAAATTATGGAGCCTCTTTTTGATTTAGATCTAGTCTCTATCATGTGGGGAGTTTTAGTGGTTTATAAGTTTGGGCCCACCATTTTTGGTTTGTAAATTTTATTTTTCTTGGTAGAGGTATAATTTTATCTTCCTTTGATAAAACCTTTTGTTTAAGTTAGCTTTGAACTCTAGAAACAATGAGTTGAATTAGAATGTCTTCCATTATTTTCTCATTTAGTAGTTTTTGGCTCAACTTTGGGTTTTTCTAACCTTGGTGTATAGATTATATGTATTAAATGATAAATATTTATGTGATTTGTACCTAAGAATTATCATGTTAATTTTATTTAAGGAAACTTGATCTTGGAATAACATTTTAGGAATTGAACATTTTTTATTATATGAAAATATTTAATGATTATTCACACATTCAATATTTAGTCAGATGTCTATCTCAAGTAAAATTGGATCTTTAAAATAATATACTTGTAACAATATTTTACATAATTTTTATTAATCAGAAGTGTCTAGCATAGGTGTATTTATTTTTTATTATAATGTGTAGTTACACATTTACTTTCATCTTGTAATGTGTAGCTCAATAGTCTCATAGGTAGTTGAAAGGACTTATTGATAGATGAAGTGATAAATTATTCTTTGGATTATTTATTGTAAGGATTTATCATTTACAAATTGAATCATGAAATGAATATTTCATTTTCATTCCATATATATAATTTTTTGCCTATCATTGGTATTAAATCTTGAAATTTTAGTTTTATCTTAATTCTCTCTATTTAAAACTAGTCATACAACCTACTATATTCTCATCCAAGAAAAATTATTATATGAAATTGATTGTCATTGAAGGCATATAAAATTAGTGGTATGAATATCTTATTCATTACTGATAATGTAGGATGAGTTTCTATTAATAGAATCAAATGTTGGCACTATTCTCTGACCTTGTGAGCTTATACAATATTACAAACTATTGTGTTGAACAAGCATTATGTTTTGCTCTAAAAAGGAGGTATACTTATTCTCTATTTTTATCTAAACAATCATTCTAATATTTTCATTAGTGTGGGTATAATTATATATCAAGTTTTATCTCTTATTATCTTCATACCTTTTGTGCAACCTATTATGCATTTTTTTATTTTTGTTAAGATTTTATTGTGTATTGGAATGACATCTCACCTAGCTTGAGTGGCCCACCATGGTAGAGCCAAGTTGGAAGAGTTTTGTGACTATATAAAATTGCATATAATTATCCTTATGTTATTTTGTGCTACATTACACATTTACTGAGTTGCATGGTAACCAAAATAACCATCTTGGAGGCATAATAATCTATCAATAATTGTATTCACCTATGTAATGGCATCATTCTTCTTTAAGGAACATAAAAGTCTAAATATTGATATTTCAAGAGAATCAATACATTTTTATTTTTCCAATATTGGAAATAATTCCACAAACAAATTTGGAGAAGAGAATGTACAAATTTTAATCTTTTCCATTAAAAATAAAAATTCTATTTTCTAAGTGTTCATTTTTTAATTTTGAAAAGTATTTAAATTTTAAAATTTGAAAGCATTTAAATTTTAGAAAAATTTTCATTATAATTTACTTGAGAAAGATACTATAAAAAAATGTGGTAAACAACAACCAAATTTTTATAATTAAAGGAAAAATAAGAAGAGCTACTCTTACACCCATTTGTCACTGTCCAAAAATGTAAATCTAGAAATCAAGAAAAACCAAGTATATTGATGTATGATGTTTTATATTTAAGTCAGTATTAATGATAAGGTGAATCCTTTTCACATGCCACCTAGGTACCATAAATCACTCTACTCTCACATACCTTAAGACCTCTTTCATGTACTGTTGAATATATCAAGAGGGGTAGCTTTTTCCATGTGTCGATGGGTATATAGGAAGGGCAGTTATATTCAGAGGTTCAGTATATCAATATGGTGGTATATAGAAAAGGGGACCATTTTGGAGTGATAGGAACCAATTGAGGTTAACAAAAACTAAACACTAAAAACTAAAACCATGCATTTCATCAAATATATTATTGGCACTATATTGATCAACAAAGACAGTTGGATAGAATGGTATTGGCAAGTGGAAAACACACTCATCTTTAATGATTTATGGTTTTATATTTGCAATGGGGAGAAACAACTAGCTAAACTAATAGGGAATGAAAAATATACTCAAACATGGAAGTAGCAAAACTGGAAGGCATTAGCCTTGATGATGGCATCAATTGATGGAGATGTGTTTCTTCATATTCAATAGTGTAATAATCCATGGGAAGCATTTCACAAACTGAATGAGCTATATGAGTCCCACTCATATTTTCAATTCATTAAGTTTTAGTTGAAGATATTCAATCTTGAGTTAAAATAACATGATGTGATGAGATTAGCTTCAGAGATATGTCCCATCAAGCATGATTTAGAATCATTGATGTCAAAATTGACATCTATATAAATGCATTCATCAAATCCCTTATTCTCAACTATTCAACCTATTTGGATTCTCTACAAGTAAGATATATGTTGATGACTCTCACATTTGATCAATTGGTTTAAAAAATTGTAGAATGACAAAAGGCCTTTGGAAGAAAAACCAAGTTCACAATCGGAGAAAGTGTGTTTTATGCCAAATCAAATTATTTTAAAACATCCAACAAGGCCACGTCTTCTAAAAATGAAGGCAATAACAAGTATAAGAAGAAGTACAAGCAAAAAATTAGAAAAAAATGAAAATTAAGGTGGTCAAAAATAAAATGATAAACAAAACCTATATTGTGAATAATTTTATAGAAAAGGAAGTCATGAGACTAATGAATGCATAATTATATGGAATAATATTGAAGCATATTATAATAAAAAAGAGGAAAAATTAAATAAAACAAAATATTCAAACTTTACCCAATTCACCAATGAATGTGTATTTTCCAGTACAGATGATGAAACAAATAGTGTATCAATTAGTTTTTCATGGTTTTATGCTTCATTTCTTGATATTAGTACTACTCTAAATATGACTTACCGAAGATAATTCTTTGAGGATTTCAGTGAATAAATTTGTGGTGCAATATACCTCATAGATAGATCAAGTTTGCAACCATAAGGAAGAGTGAAGTAAGACTCGAACGTCTAGGGCTTCCATATTTCAAACTCCACAATGTCCTCTACCCTCCTTATTTGAAACAAAACTTGTTTTCCTTAGTGATCATAAGGAAACAAGGCCATTCCATGCTATTAGATAATGGTGATGTCACTATTAGGAGAAAAAGTGACAATGTAGTTATCTTGACTAGATATGAGGAAGGGAAACTACTCGAACTTAGGGGCGAGCCATCAAATTCAAAGAATTATATCCATCTCTTAAAATATAGGTCTCCAAAAATGTTGTGGCATGCTTGATTTAGACACACTCACTATAAAAACATTCCTATATTTCAAAATAATGGTTTTATTGGCATGTTTACATTGCCTAAAAAATTAGATGAAAAGTATGAAGCTTGCATCTTGGTTAAGCATGGAAGAGAATTGTTTCCAAAGTCATAGTGGAAAGCTAATAGAAAATTTCAACTTGTTCACTCAAATCTATGTTCTCTTCCAATCCTCTCTAATGGTGGTCATAAGTAATTCATGTTATTTATTAATCACTATAGTTAGATGATGTGGATATATTTTTTGAATAAAAAATTATAAGCCTTCAAAACTTTCCAAAAGTTTTGAAACATGATTGAAAATGAAGATCAAACTTGCATTAAGACACTCAAGACAAACAAAGGTGGTGAATTCACTTCAAATAATTTTGCATCATATCTTGAGCAAAATGAGATCAAAAACCATCTCATAGCTCCTTTCACTCTACAATAAAATAGAGTTATATAAAGAATGAATAGAACTATTATGAATATGGATCATGTTATTTTTTACTATAAAGCTATAAATCTACACTTTTGGGTTGAAATAGCTAAAATAGTAGCATACCTCTATAACAAATCACCATTAATAACTCTTAAATCCAAGACTCCATATGAGATGTGGTGTGGTCATCTCCCTTTAGTGTAACATCTTCAAATTTTTAGATCCACTTGTTACACATTGATTCTAAAGGATAAAAGAAATAAATTGGACAACAAGAGTTTAAAATGCATCCACTTAAGATATTTTAAATCCTATAAAGCATGCAGGCTATATGATGAGAAAGATAAAAAGATTCTTGTCACAAGAGAAGTTATCTTTTATGAGTCTATAAAGGATAATAATCACGTTGATTTCTAGTTGAGTCAACTTGAAAAGTATGCAAAGTTTGATGTCTACATAGAGAGTGATTTGGATGTTTTAGACAATGAGTGGGGTACACATAGTTTGGAATCTATTGATTTTCTATTATCTCCTATACATGAGATTGAAATTGATCCTGAAGGAGAAAGTGAAATTTCATCAAATATTGAATAAGGGCCACCAGAACAGAGGGAATAAAGTGATGAAACTTTAGAGGATGAACTTGAAACACCTAAAACACACAAATAGATGCCTAAATGGGATACTCAAACATTGAAAGATGTGAAACTTGTTGAAGTTGTAAAAATAGGCACAAGAAGTGCACTATAATTTCATCACAATCAAATAAATCATTTTAATAAATTTAAGATAGAATTTAAAATCTCACCTTGAGTGATTATCTAGAAGAAGAACTCAATGTTTCATTACATTCAGAATGAACATCTTCCAAATAGGTTGAGAATATTGAGTCTTGGATAAAAGCAATGAAAGATGAGTATAATTCATTGGTAAAAAATGGGACTTAGAAAATGGTTGATCCTCTACATGTATGTAAACTAATTGGCTACAAGTGGGTCTACCACAATATATACAAGGATGATGACTCCTTGACAAGCATAAAGCAAGGCTTGTCACAAATGGTTATGCTCAAAAATAAGGAATTGACAATAATGAAACCTTTGTACCTATAACAGAATAACCTACCATTTGAACCATTTTGGATTTGAGAGCTCATAATGGATGGAAAGTTCACCAAATGGATGTCAAAATTGCATTTTTTAATGGTGACCTCAATGAAATTATGTACATGACACAACCCAAAGGTTTTTTAGTAAATGGACAAGAGCACAAAGTGTGAAAAATAGAAAAATCATTGTATGGTTTGAAACAATCCCCTTGAGTGTGGTATGACAAACTATCTTATCACGTCATGAACATGAACTTCAATAATTTTGAGTTTGAAGATGCAACTCTTTTCAATAAAATAGTTGAAAAAACAATTTTATTTTTGGTGTTGTATGTTTATGATTTGCTCATCACATGGAATAATGAATGGTACACTACAAAATTCAAATTAGAGTTGATGAAAAGATTTGAAATGATTGATTTGGGTTATCTTCATTTATTTATATATTTAAGTAATTCAAAAACCAAAGTATTTATTCATTACTTAGCATAAGTATGTTCGTGACATTTTGAGCAAGTTCAAAATGGAAGATTATAACAATATTAATTTAAATAACCAAGTCTTTATAATGTTCAATTATAAATACTTGGTCAATATTCTAGTCCTTTAAATGGAAAATTTTGACTTTTATAATTTCACTAATCATTAAATAAGTTAATTATTTTGAATTCATCCCATTAAACTAATTAATTTACATGGAATTTATACTTAATTTTTATAATGTCTAGGCCTTTTAAAAAACCTGGTTTTATGAATTTGAGATTTAAAAATACAAGTATTTAGGTCGTATCAATGATCGAAGTCAAGATCTTGGATTAATAAAAAATATCGTCAACTGAGGATTTCTCCATGTGTCCAAATAATGTTTTATAAGAACCTAGAGTTCATTTAAAAAATCCTAAGTCCTGAAGATTTCTCCTACACTTGAGATCTCTCCACATGTCTTGATCACATTTATTTAGAGTTTAATGGGTTGTCCAAAAAATTTCTAAGAGTATTAGGATCTTCTTGTGGACCATTTTATTTTCCATTGAATGACCCATGTTCATTAAGTGGTTTAACTATTTTTATAAAATTGGCTAATTCTTTTGGGATCCTAATTCTTGAGATTGTGATGTGTGTCACCTCTACGAGAACCTAATTTGATTTATGTGATTATCCAAGTCTAAAGATCCTCTAACTATCTACCAACTATTTAATCTTCATATCAATAGATCAATTTGATCTATAGTAGAGGAAATATAGAGACCAAGTTATCTCCAAGGATCAAATACCCAATATCATGCCACATTATATGATCTTGGGAGCCTATAGATCAAAGAAAATCCTATACCTTAACAATAACCTCTAATCCTTGTAATAGTGTCACATGACATGATCACATTCCATCCTATAAAACTTGAGAAGCTATTATGATGCCATATGGCATCATCCTGTGAACCAAAATCCATAGATTGATGAATACGGGCCATCCATATAGACCTAATGATGTCATTATCCCCCTAGCATAAATTTTAATGGAATCTACCTATCAATATACTATCAAGGATAGGTCTCTAGACCAATGAGAGATTACCATGTGGTAATTATCACTATCTTAAATTTTATGGTTATATCAAACATCAAAGCTATTAAAATCAAGAGAAGGTTTTTTAATGAGAAGAGAATGTGAATAATGGGTCTTTTTTTGACTTGAGATTATAAGTCAAATTCATGATATTTGTCTTAAATATATTGAATATTTAAAGACAAAATTTCTTCCTCACTTAAATATCTCTATTTATATAATTTTTTTGAGTTAAAATGCATAATATTTATTTATTTATTACATTTTTTATCATTTTTTCCATCCTATGTTTTCTCTTGAAGGTGTTTTTACTCGATAATTTTCTTTGAAATGTGCATGTTTGAGTGATCCAATATAGAGAATCAATGTTTAAACCATCTTGGGATGTTATATCCAAGGTAAAAGTTCTTTGAAAACATGATTAAGTTTTTGGATCCCCACTAGTCTCTATGATTGTGCCATGTGACATAATCACAAAGTCAGAGCATTAAGGTAAACTCGAATAAATTATAAGTCTCAAGGACCCTAAGTCCATGATATTATGCCACATGGCACAATCATAGGAAGTTAAACCCTTAGGAAAATAAAGGAAGTGTATATATCTAAAGGCTATCAAACTATTTGATCTCTTAGATTCATGGTTTACAAGAGTCAATAGTTCATAGAGGCAGCAAAGATAACATCTAAAACTTGAAGACTTGATATGTATCCATGTTGTGACATCTTGGGGGTTGATCATCTAAGGATGATGAAACAAATCCTAAAGGCCACATATCATCTATCTCTCAAATCGATGGTTCATATAATCTAATCACCAATAGACCCAATAAAAAAGTCCCCTAAGGTTTGAAGGCCCAAGATGATACCACATGGAACCATCTCAGGAGCCTAGGGATTTAGTGGGGAGAAAATACATAGAGGAGACTAAGAAGTTTTGTGATCATTTTACATGGTATGATCATGGTCAATCAAATCTTATAGGTTAGAAATGAAGAATTTAAGTTGAGGAGTGGTAACAACATCACCATGTGGAGCTTGATGAATATATGAGCTTGTGAGTCCAAATTTGATGGCCATCTAGCCCATCAAGATAGTCAGACTCAAGAGTGGACTGTCTTTGATCATGGGTAAAAGGTGACCATAGCTCATAATGGCATGAGGATCAGATCATGTAGAGCATATAGGACAATAATTTAGTCTAAAAGAGCATGAGGATCTACTATAATTAAATTGGCAAGGCTTTGCTAGCAGATTTATTAGAGATTCTCAACCACTATTTTGAATCATGATTAAATTATATAACTACCCCATTAGTGGAACAAATTTAAACCTTGGACTAGAATTTTCTATAAATGATCAAAAAATTGATGTAATAAGGGGATATCTCATTGAGAATTGTAAAAAAAAAACATTGTGATCCCAAACATTTTTGCTTTCTTAGATTAATCTCTCTCTTTATTTAATTTTATTGGTTAGGCTAGTAAATTTTGTAATTAAATGAATATTATAGATCCCGGTTATTGTTAATTAACTGGCATATCTTTATATTTTGATTTATATGGAGTTTAGTGGTTATTTGCTATGCATGTCTTATAGTGGTGATGTTATTTCCTTATCCCAGTCAACTTCCCCTTAGAATCTTACACCATCCTTTTATTTGAATTTTTGATAAGAATAAATCAACTAAGGATGGTTTCATGGGATTTTCTCAATCAAATAGCTCAACTTCATCTTCATGTAGTAGGACCTTTTTTTCTCATTTTCCCTCTTTTCTTTTACATTTTAATGAGTTTACTAGTTTAGATCTTAGGTACCAATTAATTTAATATTTTATTAATGTTTATATTTATTTCTTAATATCTATTTACTCCTATTGCATTATTTTATCTATGTGTGTAATAAACATGTTTAAAACAATGGTAATTTATGCTTAATTTTTATGTTGGTTCCCTAAGTATTAGTTTTTAGTTTAATGTATATGGTTAATCTAAAATACTCTAGACCATGACCATTAAATTGGAATGGTCATAATGTGCCACTAAATAAAGATCAATTCACATTGACCAAGTAAAAGAAACCTTGGGGAGGTCAAGTAAATATCCTTTCAATAGAGGTAGGGGTTCCTTATATCTCCCTTTACCAGTGTTGTGTTGGCTATGTCAAAACACTAGACTAAAAAACTAACATTAGGAGGGCCTCTTTGAACACAAACCAAGATTCATAGCTAAATCTTAGACTAAAACACTTTAGAGATGTTTAATTAAACTAAGTTATACTAGACTTAAAGATGGAAAGTAAGAGGATAAACAATAAGTCAAAGTCTATTAGAGTTAAATTTGAGTTATTATAACTCAGTGAACATTGAAAACTGATAACCAATAAAGGGAAAATAAAATCTAAATGCATCCAATCAACTAGTTTCTCACTTATAGTTTTAGTCACTCCTTTTTTTAGTCCATTTTATGTCCCTCAGAATCAATAAATTTCCAATCCAATGGCCTATATTGGTCAAGGCAATTACCCTATGAAGGTTCTATGGATTTCTCACAACCTACCTAAGAACCTAGACAAGTTGTGTCCAAAATACATAGTCGATGGAATTTAAACTACTAAATAATACATCCAAGCATCCAAATATGTCTTTATTCAAACATAGGTTTAATTTGAGGACATAACATGCCATTTATTTCAATATTCCTTGGGACAAATTTCCTACACTTGGTATCTAGGCTTAACAATTAAATCTATCACCTCTTAGGGTGATCTTGAGATAGTGTTTGTGAATCACCTCAGGCTCTTTATTGATCCAATTATTCTATATCACCACTTTTTTACTAATAAAAGAGAACTAAACAACCCATGAGCATGTTTAATGCTCAGTTTCATAATTTATACCATAGGCTAAAATAACCATATATCTTAGTAGAGAATCTAGTTATTCATACCCACTTAAAATACCTTGGCCCATTGACATACATATTCCTTAGGAAAAATCCTATTTCACTCATATATTTGACCTTGACTTACAATGAAGTGGTTAATATTAAACATCAGATGGCCCTGCAAGGGTATGGTGTAGGAATACTACGATCATTAGGGAAACAAGGTACTTACAATAAAATAACCATTTTCAATTAAGATCTCATACAGAACACACCTATAATGAACCCAATCCTAGGATATATGTATTCAAGTCTAAATCATGTGTACAATCTACTCCCTTTGAACCTCATGTCTAGTGATCAACCATATACACCTCCAAATCACCCCATGTTATAACTAAATAAACAACAATTAGTTCCCATGGAATATAACAATGCTGCTATTATGCCAAACACTAGAAGTTATACCTATTAAAGTGGTAGTAAACAAGTTATACCTTCATTTTAAAAAAATCAAATCCCTAAAAATGACACTCATAAACAAGCACACATTGCTACCCCAAAATTTCTAAATATTTTTGCACCTATGGTTAACCCATAGCCATAAATGGGAAACTAGCAAAATACTATTAGAGATTCCAAAGTGGCTAATTGTAGAAAATGGTCTAAATATTTTCAAATGACATGGTTAATTTGAAGAGGTAAGTTCCTAACAACACAAACAACACATAAACAACCCACCTCAAAGTAGGAATTTAAACTTTTAAAGGACTAATAGGCATTGAAATACTAGGTCTAAAAATGGAAATATTCTTGGTCCCCTAGACAATAAAAAATAGAATACCAATAATAGGGCTTCAAAATTGGTAAAAATGCTTGACTTAAAATTTTCAACATGGTGTAGAGTACACAACACATATGATCATGTTGAAATAGATTCTATCAAATTCATAACCACCTCTAATATCTTCCAAAATGAGATGGATAATCTTGAAATAATTCTCGTACTTAATGATAATTCAAACTAGGATGTAGGAAACACAAATATAACTCTATTATTATATACTTAAAAAAATTAATTTGAGAATGATAATGATCTTGAGGATATTTTAGATGAGGTCCATGCATTTAAGCAGTTCTAAAGGGGAAACAATTATCATTTGAGAACTAAATTTCAAAACCCTTTGACCACCTCTACTCCTCTGAATAATACTCATGTCCTCCCTAATGTGGATTCAATAAATAATCCCCCTCCACCTAAAGGACCTAAAACATCTTATCAATCTAGGAAAAACATAATCCTTTCATAAGATGATAAACTAATAGAGCAAAATAAACCCATGTATAAAATTATAAAAGATCTAAAAAGAACAAAGGAAAATATAACTATGTACAAGTTTCTTAAAATTTATAATCAAAAGGAATTGTTATTAAAATAAATATATCCTCCTAGAGGGAAGGAACATGTTAATATCATATATGCACATGTTTCCATTTACAAATAAAAAATAAAAAATCTAACTTTTCTACTTAGAGTTCATATTTTTTATAAAAACTGACATAATTGTCATGTGGATTTGGGTGCTTCAAGTAACATTATGCCATATGCAATTTGTCAAAAATTGGATCTCACTCCAATGGAATAAAAAAGAAAATTTTTCCAACTAGAAAATACAAAGGTGAAATTGGGGGGTGAGTTGAAGCACATACATATGCAACTAGATTTAGATCCAATAATTCAATAATTTAATGACATTCAAGTGGTAGACATATCAAATGCATATAACATGGTCTTTAATAAATATTGGCCTAAGAATCTTAATATTTATATTATAATTGAATTTTTGCATATGTGGATCCCATGGATAGGTGTCCCAAACCAAATCAAAATTGAGAAAAAACCCAAGATGACTCATGTGATTACATAATATAATAGGATGAATGAAATTCTATATGAGTCAAAACTTCAAGGTGTGTACATTAGAAGAGGAAGTAGAAACTCATGAAAGCTTCTCTATTAATATAATGATTGTGCAACATAAAATCAATAATTGGATGAGTTATACCAATAGGATGAGGATGATTTCCTTAGTTATCTCAAAATAATTTCACTCCAAAGTCATGTACTTGCAAATGATAAAAGTAAGGTAGGAAAATATAAGCCATAAAATAAAGCTTTCATATTGTTATAATGATGAATTGACCATTTTGTACACTTCTATTCCTATATCCCCCATGGAAAATCAATCAAAAGGCTCTCTTTTAGCTGATAAATAAAGTGGATACTTAATAAAAGATTATGGATTAAACCAAGAAGTAAACATTACAGTAGAACCTATGTTGAAGAGTCCACTCCTCATAGTTAAAAATCATCTATAGACCCTAAAATTTGATGGATCTAAATCAAAGAGTGTGTGTGGTTTTAGGGTTGAACTAATTAACCCAAGAAGAAAGTCTTATTTGGATGCTTTATGTATGCATTTTTCTTTCACAAATAATGTGGTTGAATATAAGGCACTAGTTCATGGTCTCTAATTTGCCCTAAGAAAGAAAGTGAGGAATTTCATAGTTTTTGGTGATTTTGAGTTAGTTTTCAAATAATTAAGAATATAATATTATTATAATGATAAACATTTATCTAGGTACCATAATATATTATGGAACTTGATAGAGGACTTTGATGCATTTGATATACAGACATTGCCTTGTAGGAAAAACTATACTACAGATGCATTGGTAACATTTACAAGTACCTTGGAAACTATTATTGATTCTAACCTAAAGAGTTTATTAGTGGAATTGGTCTCCACTCCATTAGTTATTGATAACATTAGTAATTTTTAGGTGTTTAATGATGATCAACATATTCTTGACTTCATCACCAACATTGAGGTGCTTGTAAACTAGATTATAGATGAAGAGATCTGAGAAGAATGTAAATTGGATAAAGAAGGGATTATGAACTTGAAAACCAGCAATATTTTGAATGGGATGATCTCATTAGAAAAACTATTTGATATGTATTATCAATGAGAACAAGAGATATATATCAAGGAGTCCACCAAGATCGAATATGGAACACTGAATGCACTAATGCTTAAACAAAGCAAAAGGATAAATGAAAAAACAAATATAAGAGATAAATTGAGTGAAACCATGCAAATCCTTTATGTATTCAGCTTTACAAAAGGAGTATAAATAGGGGAGATTACAAGTAAATTCCCCCATGATAGTGGTAAAGAGCCTATAATAGGCATGTAACTCCCATATCTAGAATAATTGATCAAGGAAGAAATCCTACCTATTAGCTCAAATTGATGATCAATTAACTACCTATGTGTAATGAAATTACTTAAATGATTTACAAAAATAGAATTATATATCACATAATAAAGATCAAAATAAATAGATCCATAATAATAATTAGAGAAAGAGTAGAATACTTGAATATTATGGTTGAGACACTTCAATGGGGGAAACCTCCACAATAATGTAATAAGAATAGAATTCATAATATTATGATAAAATAATAACCTCTACCTCCTATATATACTCTACTTATCCAAGGTTATTCCATAGGTCGACCATATTAAGAACACAGAGAAATTCAAGAAGATAATATTAAAATGTGTAAGCCATAAATTGGCCACACATATCCCTAGATGCACTATAGGTTAATGGCATAACATGCCCCTTGCCTTCAATACAATGTTGTAATCAATGTTGAATCAAACTAGGATGTTGTTGTAGGAATGCTTCATCCTCCCATGCTGCATCTTTGGAATGTAGGTTCTTTCATTTAATCAAATACTCCTTAATGGATCTAGTTTATAGTTGCTTAGTGTGCATGTGAAGGATATTTTTAGGCTCTAAAATGACTTTTCCTTCTTCATCCAATTGAGATAAATCGATCTAAGTGGAAATATATGTCTAATTACCTTCTTCAAAAGATACATGAAATACCATATGTATGCAAATGGATGGAGGTAATTCTAGCTTGTAAGCCACACTACCAATTTTTTTCAAGATCTGATAAGGTCCATAATACTTAGATGATAGCTTGTTATCCTTTTTCTATTAATTTAGAGACATCTACTTATATGGTT
This sequence comes from Torreya grandis, assembly GCA_037957365.1. Lineage (NCBI taxonomy): Eukaryota > Viridiplantae > Streptophyta > Pinopsida > Cupressales > Taxaceae > Torreya > Torreya grandis. Next base: position 335,058 of record JARHVA010002525.1, read on the forward strand.
GAAAATGCACAAAGACTCAATCATCTATGTCAAAACATTGCTCACTAAGGTTTTGATATGCTTGTTTTTTAATTTTATCGGTAAAGTTGGTTTTGCATGGGTCCAACAACCAAAATTTCAAAGATAATAATACATAAAGTCATAAAACAAGCCCCATGGGTAGCCAAGTGAAAGACCAAAAATAAAAACTAATTGATAGAAATCATCGAGAAAATATAATAGAAAAACCTAAAAATAAAAGGTACCCCATAAATAACATTATACCTCCTCTAAGGTGGATTTATAATTTGAAGTGGCTTATTCATTGTCCTTGTTCTTTTCCAGTAGTAAATTTTGATTTATTCTTCTCTAGGTACATTTAGAAGGGGCCTCTAGAATGGTCTATCTTACCTTCGACTGAAGTATTATGATTATTCTTTTTGCCTTCAGGGAAGGCTATATGTATTTAGAGAGTTCCTTCCCTACTACAATATTCCCCTATTTTATTGATCTACTTGTTGCTTCATTCTATTTTGTGTCATTACTAAATTATATCACAAAATAACAAGCACCTACTATTTTGAATGTGTTCCTCAACATCTCAAACCTTAGGATACACTATCAAAGTTGACATGATGGATGGGGCGTGATACCCATACAATTGCACAAAGGGAGACAACTTGGAAGAAGTGTGAAAATAAGTGTTAAACCACCATTCAATAAGTGGAAGCCAATAAACCCGTTTGTCTTGTTTATTAGAAACAAAAAAGGAATATACCCTTCTAGACATTTATTAACTACCTTTATTTATATATCATATTGAGGATGATAATATGATCTATGAGCTAATTGGGATCCCAAACATGAAAATAATTTATTCTAAAAGTTACTAGTAAATATGGGATCTCGATCACTTACAATAATATTTAGAGTACCATGCAAATTTTGAATTATATTAAGACAAACAGAAGCTAATCTAATGACAACAAATGGCTATGATAATAAACACAAATAAACATACTTGGTGAGTTGATCCACAACTACCATGATAACATTTTTACCCTCAAACTGTGGTAACCCCATAATGAAATCCATGGAAACCTCTTTCCAATGTTGGATAGGGATGGATAAAGGCTAAAAAAACCTAAGTTATTAATGGTTTCACCTTTATTTTATTTAAATATCATGAACTTAGCCATATATTTCTATGCATCCCCTTGATCCCTTACTGAAAGAAATCATGCTTGATTTTATGATATGTTTTTAAAAATCTAGAATGACCTCCAAGTGGAGAGGCATGAAGTTCTTGAACAATATTATGTTTGAGGAGAGAATGATTACAGAGCTATAATCTATCTTTATACCATAATGTGTTCCCCTTACATGTAAATTTTTTAGATTCATCAAAACCCTATTGAATATTTTGAATCAAATCCTTAGTAGCACAGTAATTATCCCATTCAAATATTGATTTCTCTAGCCAATCTGCTTACCACATGGTCATGGTGCATAACAATGCCTCAATTGATTCATCCCATCAAGAGAGATCATTTTCCACCACCTTCTCTTTTCTTTTTTTATACACTATTTAAAAATCATATCCTAACATTTTAGTCACCATTTTTTTTATTATTCAGATGATGCTCATTGTTATGAAAAATATTTGAGGCTATCATGATTAGTTTTTACCTGAAAGTGATGACCCATTAGATAAGGTTTCCATTATTTCACTACATGTAGAATAACCATCATCTCTTTCTCATAGATTGGTTTGAGCCTATTTTTTCCATTTAGTTGAAAATTTTCAAATGTTATTGTTATGTGTTCTTACATGAGTACATCCCCTATTCCATTTCCTAATGCATCAAACTCCATAATAAATTTTTTTGAAAAATTAGGAGTAACTAAAACTAGATTTATGTACATAGATATTTTCAATTGTTTAAATATCCTAGTAGATGAATTAGTCCATCAAAAGGAATATTTATTCAATAAAGAGGTGAGTGTGGCTATAATGCTACCATAATTTTTGACAAACCTATGATAGTAACAAGTTATCCTCATAAATCCACAAAGGTTTTTGAGGGTCTTGGGAACCTACCACTCTATCATTACTTGGATTTTTTTAGTATCACCTTTCACTTCTTCATGTGGAAAAATATGGCCCAATTATTCCATATTTTAGACACTAAAATCAAATTTGAAAGGTTTGACATAAATTTGATGTTGTTCTAGAAATGAAAGTACATGTTTCACATGATTTAAATGGTCTTCCTAAATTTTTATGTAACTGAGGATATCATTAAAAAACTAATACAATTTTTTTCAAATATGGCCTAAAAATAATATTCATCAAACTCTAAAATGTAGAGGATGCATTTTTTAGGCCAAAAGGAATGATAATAAATCAATAATGGGCTTCATAAGTTCTAAAAGTTTTTTTAGGTATGTCCTAATTGTGGATGTGAATATGATGATACCTAGAGTGAAGGTCTAACTTGATAAAATAAATAACACCATGCAATTCATTTATTAAATCATAAATTACTAGAATATGAAACTTATCTTTAATGGTGTACTTATTGAGTTCTTTATAGTCTAAGCACATACTCTAACTATAATCCTTATTACACACCATGAACATTAGGGTAGAATATTTGATTTGACTATGTTGGATGATTCCTACCTCCCACATCTCTTGTACCATATTTTCAATTTCACTCTTATAGGCATAGAGATACCTATAGGGTCTGATATTGGGTTGTGTAATTATTGGAATGAACCTGATGGCATGATCATCTACATGACTTGGAGGAAGTCCTTTTTGCATATCACTAAAAATAATAGAATATTCATCCAAAACCCTTTATAAATTAGGATGTGTAGACTCCTTGGTTGGTTGAACTTGTATTTAAAATAAGTGTGCACCTTTTCTAATAATCTTCATCATTTGATGTGAATTAACTAGCTATGAATATTTAACCCATAATCCATGTAGTTCAAAGGTCCTACCTTCTGAATGGAACCTCATGAATAGTTCTTAAAAATTCATCTCAATAGTGTCCAAAGTGGGGAGTCACTACACTCCCAAAAAATGTCATCTCCTCCCATGGGAATAATAAACATAGGGGAATATAGAAAGTAGTCTCCCATCATAAGATTAATGATTTGGTATTTTATATAATAGTTGAGTATACCACCATCTATAATCATAACCTAAAATTTTAGAACTAGGAATATGAAATAGTTAAAATGAGTAGCCAACTTATTGTTGATGAAGTTACATGTACTCCTACAGTCAATTAAAACATTCATCTCCTATTTATTTAGGAAACCCACCACCTTAAAATTTTGAGGACTATGAATGCTTGAAAGTTCATGATAGGAAATAATAGGTTGAGAATCTTCAAATTCATCCTTAGGTTCTTCCAAACTTTCCCCTGAAACCTCAGCATCTTCTTCATCCTAATTGGTGCCTTTAATGTAAAATAACTTATTTTAGCATATCAATGTCCTTTGATTCATTTTTTATTTCTTCCAAAACATAAAACTTTTGCATGATTTTTTTAACTTGTTCAAGTGTCAATCTAGTAGGCTATGGAAATGATTGTGTTGGAAAGGTGCAATCATGCACATTAGTAAAAGGTCTTCATTTGATCAAATCTTTTTCTTTAGTCCAATGTGCCCTTAGTATGGCTTCAAATACATTAATTGGATGAAACATGTGAACCTCAAATTATATGTTATCTTTGAGGCTACCCAAAAATAGGTCAGTCAAATTTTCCTCAATGATATCTACCAGATGTAAGGAGAGATTCTGAAATTGATGAATGTAATCCTTTACCATTACATTTTGGCATAACTTGGCTAGTTGGCTGAAGTAGTTTTATGAGACATTATTGTGATAGTGGAGCTATAGCTCTTCAAAAAATATAGACCAAGAAACTAATAAACCCTTTTTTCTTTTGAACACACAATCAATGATACTAAATAAATTATTCAAGTTCCATATACAGAGAGGCCATGACCACATTTTGTGAATAGGGAGTCTAATGTAGATCAAATAAATTTTCAAATTGAGTAATCCATGTAAGTGGATCATTACCATCAAACTTGTGTAGGTCCACTTTTTTCAAAAATGATTTCATACCATGGTTGGAATTATGATTGTTTGGAGGATAAGAGCCAAACTAAAGTGTTGAACGGTTATTTTTCAATTACCGAGTTAAAAAATTGGCCAATTTCCTGGTGAATTTTTAAAATTGATATTGGAAGCTATTCAGGTCCCCTCTCATCCTTGTGAGGTCCCCTTTAATTTTATCAATATTATCTTTTTGTACCATGCCATATAACTCTTATTTACGTTGTTAAACTATCTCAAAAATACATGTATTAAAAGTTTTTGACTCCATGTCATAATTGTGAGGATTTTTTGGTATTTCTTTCCCTTTTCTATAACCATGAGTGTTAGGACCTACCATGCACAAACTCCAAGATGGTTATGACCTAAGAAAATTGTATCGATAAATGATACCATTGTGATCACCTCACTAAGATGAATCTAATGACTACTAATGTGCACGAGGGTGAAATATTTTGGCCTAAAAAAGTATACCAGTAAAATATATAGTTTTGATCATCTCATAGAGACAAATCCAATGATTACTAATTTTCACAAGGTAAAAAAATCCAATCTTTTTTTAACTAAAAAATATTTTTTATTTTTTGTAAAAAAACCTCATGAACAAAATTGTGGTCATGAAAAACTCAATTCCTCCCATGTAAAAAGATGTTTTTCATAGTGCCTGATCTAGTCATGAAAGCTATGATAATGTAAAATGAATTAGGTAAACGAAAAATAAATTGGATGACCATTCTAGAGGAATTTGACCTAGAACTCCAACCAATGAAAATCATTTAGAGGTCAAAGACTTAGTAAATCCATGGCTAAAGTGGACCCCCAT